>JAPDFK010000100.1:0-137072 GCA_027569635.1 Lasiosphaeriaceae sp. G1095
ACGCACTACCCATCTATCACAACCACTAACTACTTTAAAAATATATAAAATAAAACTAAACAATAGCTTTTATTATTTATTTTAACTTTTTTAAATGCTAAATAATAAACTTTAATATAATAAATACTTTTAACTTTTTTTAATATTATATTAAAATTTACTATTTAGTATTTAAAAAAGTTAAAATAAATAATAAAAGCTATTGTTTATTTTTATTTAAAATAATTTAAAAGTAGTTAAAGGTTATTATAATATTAAATTTAATAAAAAACTTTATTTTTTTAAAAATATTAAGTATTTTTTATATTAAAAGGATTAAATAATAGTTTTTTTACATAACATTATTTAATTTTTAATAATTAATATAAATTTAAAGATTATTATTAAGTTTTTAAGTTAAAAGTATTAATATAATTATAAAGAATTAATTAAAATATATAAACTTTTTTATTAAATAATTATTTAAATATTTTTTAATAACATAAAGTTTTATTAATAATATAGTATAAAGTTAATAATAAAAAGGAGTTTATTTAAGTAATAACTTAATTTTATAATTAAAAAGGTAGTATAAAGGCAGTATTTTAACGTTATTAAATAAAAACTTTTAAATTAAGTTATAAAATTTATAAAAGAGTTTTATTTTAATTTTTTAGTAGGTAAAATGCAATTTACTATTTTTAACTAAGAAGCATTTCTAATTTAGCTTTTAAAAGCTTAAATTTAAAGGTTTAAAGATAAATTATTAAGTTTATTATTAAATGGGATTTATTAAAGTAATTTTTTAAATAATTAATTAATAAAGTTTTTTATAAGTATAGTTAATATAATAACATTAGTAAGTAAAAATAATTTTTTTATATTTATTTTAAATATTATAATGCTTTCTTAATAAAAAAAGAAGAAAAAGTTTATAATATTAAAGATATTAATATTAGTTATTAGTATAAGCTTAAAACTTTATAGTGTAAAGTTAATAAAAAAAAGAAGTTATTTTTTTTTAAATTATAATATTATTACTTTTATTTTATTTTAAAAGTAATATTAAATATAAAAAATAATAACATATACAGTACTTTACTTTTTAATTTAATAATATTTTAAAATTAATTAATAGTAAAGTTATAAAAATATAATTAAAAGAGGTTAAAAATAATATTTAAGCTATTAAGTAAGTAAATAAATAAAGTAATTTATTTAAAGAAAAAGAATATAAATTAGTTAAAAAAGTAATAGTATGTTACTAACCTATCACGACCCCAAGTCGTGACCTACACAAAGCAAATGCTAGGGTTAGGGTCGGGTATAAGGGTGTGCTTACAAAGCGCATAACAGCAGATAGAGTAACAAGGGTTATATAGCTATAACTAATACAATTGCTAAAAAATACTTTAATAACTATTGAAGTGTCCTAAAAACCCTTTAGCCTACTTGCTTATATAGAAATGCTTCCTTACGTCCCGTCATCCTGAGTACCGGAACTGTGGGAGCAGTTTCTTAGTCCCATCCTATGGAATACTAGAACTAAGTTGACTAGTTAGTGCTTGCCCTATCCTGTTCATCCTATAGTCCTAACACACGGGACTCCAAAACGGCCCTAATTAGTCAACCCGCCCAAAAAGGTCCTATTAGTCCTGCCTAAGAGTGCTACCTAAGGCTGCACTTTACTACCAATTAGAACTGTAATACAATACCCCTCCTCTAAAGGCTTCATCCTAAATGCCTAGTGCTTATGTTCTTAACTAAAAATATACTAGTGCAAAACTTTCCCTGCTTAGTAAGTTTTCCCCCTATATAAGCCTTATATGCTTTTAACAATAAACTGCACAAAAAAAACTTGCAATTAGCGCTTTACACGTTAACTACTCTTAGAAAACCACTTTGCTACTTACATCTAAGCTTACAGAATCCCTGCACCTATATCCTATTCTAACTATTTCCGCGAAAGGCGAGTATACCTTCTTTCTAACAACTTGTTATAGTACAACAAGTATATAACCCGCAAAGTCTCTTATAATGCTCTAAGCTTTAAATTTTCTCATTTGTTTCCTTTTATTTGCTTATTTATTCTACTTTTAATTCTTTTAGTTTTTAAAAATATTAAGAAAGAAAAGGCCTTTAAAGTTAAGGAAGACAAGCTTATAAATTATTTAATGTCTATTTATTACTAACAGTAATTTTTTCGTTTCTAAAGGAAATAACTCTTTTAACGTAGTATTTGGGTAGTGGGCGATGGGAGTAACTCTACGTTTAGGGACCCCTCCTTTAGCAGGTCCTTATTAACTTGCGAAAACGTAGAGGCCCTTGCCCTTATTTTGCTTAATTAGTTTTTATTTAGCTTTTAATTACTAGTTAATTTAAGTTTTTTTAATAAAACTATTAGATTTTCTTTAAGTAATTTGTTAAATGTTTAGCTAATTCTTATAAGTTTTCCTTATATCCACAATCTAATTATTTAACTAAATATTAAACTTCTTTTTTTATTTTTTATAAGTCTAATACTTCCTTAATATTATACTTTTTTTAAACTAGTTTAACTTTTATAAAAGTGTTTAATTGCGCATTTTATAGCATTAATTTTAAAAGAAAAATATAAAATACATTTAATTATAGCTTTATTAATTTTAGTAGCTTTAGTATATAATTTAAAATAGTAACTTTTTACTTTACTTTAAATAATTTTAGCTTTTTAAAGTTAAGTTTTTTATTTAATCATTTTATTTTAAGATTTTTTCATACAAAGTAAACTTTATTTCCCTTTTTAAAAGTTGGTCCTTTTAACTTTTTTATATTATAATATTACTTTATTCTTATTTATACGAAAACTAGTTTGTTCTTAAGTATATTATAAAATAAATATAGCTTATTTACTTATATTACTATTTGCAATACGATACTTTATAATCTTTACCGTATTTTGGCTTTAAAACTGTAGTTTGTAAAAAACAGCAAAACTTTTATAATTTTTGTTTTAGAGCTATTGTATACAAATTGCGCTATTAATAGCTATTTAACTTAATTATTTTACTTTTTATTAATAAACGCTTTTAAATAAGCTTTAATAATTTGGTTTATTTGTTTAGTTTGTTTGTTTGTTTATAAATAGTAAGTAATAGAAAGTTTATAATTAATTCTTACTTATTTAGTAAATATTTGTTAAAATTTTAATATAAACGTTATTCTTTTATTTATAATAATTTTGTTTAGCTAAACATAGTTAGCTATTATTATTTATATAAATACGTAAGCTAATTGCTTAAATAATATACTTTTATAATATAAAAGAAAGTATATATATTTTATAAGTTTATTAACAATTACAAGTATATTATTATATTTAACTTTTAATGCTAAATCCTTAAATAGTAGTAGCTTAACTACTATATCTATTATTATAAACCCCTACGCTTGTCTAGCTATTAAAAGGGGTTTTAAAAGCTTATAGGTTTTGTAATATAATAACTTTATTTTTTAGCAAATTCCATATACAACAATTACTTAAATAACTATTTGCTTAGCTTTAAGTATGCTAAATTACTTCCTAACTTTAGCCGTTATTTGTATAACCCTTTAGTATCCTCTTATTAGTAAACTATAAACCTTTTAAACTAATTTATTCTATAGCAATTCCAATATTTAAAGCTTTTTATTTTAAAAAAATTTTTTTTTTTTTTTAAAACTATTTTATTTATATAGTTTAACTTCCTATTAAATTGCAATAATCTTTTTTTTTTTTTATTTAAAGGGCTTTATACGCATTATTAAGTTAAGATTAAAGTATTCCTTAATAAAGTATTTTAAAATACTATTTAATTTTGTTTTAAATAAAGCTATAAACTAAGGGTTTTTTTATTTTTTTTAGTCTACCTTCTTATTTAATACGTCCGCTTTTACATTCTCTAAGCTTTTAATATAGTTAATTTTAAAGTTAAACTATAATAAAAACTTTACCTATTTTGTTTATTAAGAGCTTAGATTTCTAAGTATTATAAAGTGTGTAAGATTCTTGTAGTTGGTATACACCTATATTGAGTGCGTAGTGCTACTTAGCTACGGCTTCCATTCTTTAAAAGCTCAAATAATTGCTATTAATTCTTTATTATAAATGGAATATTTAAGTTCTAGTCCTTTCAATGCATGCAAAAAGAACGCTACTAAGTATAGCTATCCTTTGTTATTTCGCTAACTAAGTTGACTTCTAATTGTCCAATCTAAAGCATCCATTTCTGCCTCGAAGGGCTTGCGTGGGTCTAGGATCCTTATTATAAGTTTTTTAAATACACGCTTTTTGATTTCTGCAAATGCTTTTTTGTAGTTTTTTAACTATACGAACTTTTTATTTTTTTTATAATAACTTATATAATAGTTTAGTAATATTGCTAAATTTAGTAATGTATTATTAGTAAAAATTAATATAAGTTATAAAATTTTTAGTTTTAATTATTATTATAAGTATTAGCTAGTTAATTATTACTTATATTTTTTTTTTTTATATTCAAATCTTTTTAATTAAAATTGTAAATTCTAAAAAGTTTATTAACTTTTAGTAAAATATACTTTTTTTTAGGTTAACTAGTAGTTATGCTTTTTTAAAAATGCTAAGCACTATACACAAGTATTATTAATACTTTTCCTTAATAGCTAAGAAAATTAAAATGTTGTTTATATAAGCTATTATAAATTTATTAAAATAGTTTTACAATTTATAATCTATTTGTACTTAGAAAAACGCTAGTATATTAGTTAAACCTAAAAGCATGATTTTAAATTCGTAATGTTTAAGTAGTATATAAAATGCTATTTTTTACATTTTATTTAACTTTATTCGAATTTATAAAAATACTAAAGTAAAATCTAATTAAAAGAAAACTATTACTTATCCAAACTAATCTTTTATTTTTTAAATAAAAGGTAGTAGGTAGTAATTTTTTATTATATTACTATTTAAATTTTAATAGTTAAAAACTAGGCAATATTTTCCTATTGCACTTTTATCTTTTTTAGGGACGAAGAGTATAAGCGTGTTATATAGTAAATAAGATATTGTAATGTGTTTTAACGTTAAGCGCTTATTAAAGTACTTTTGGAGTACTTTTTATTACGCTTTGTTAACTTAGTAAATAGGATAGTAGCGAGGTTTTGCTTCTTCTACTAGTAGTATATTGTGATTCTATAGTCTATATGCTAGTAAATTATTGTTTACTACTTTTTTAAAAATGTTATACTTGTAGAACTCTAATAGTACTTTCCTTACAAGTTGGCTTTTTTTATATTTAAAGAGCTTTTTAAGTTTTTTTTTAGTTAGTTGCATTTATATTATATATAATATTATTTTTATTAGAAATTATTAAGAAGGAACTTTTGTAATTCTTTTTTTTCCAACTAAACTCTAATTTAATTATCCGTCTAGCAAAGTCCTTTACTTAATGTAATTGCTAAACCAATTAATATTTAAATTAAAGGTTTGTAGCTAAGGCTTTCCTAAAATCACCTACTTTTTTTTAAAGTTTATAATGTTAAATATTAAGTTGTATATTTTACTTGCAATTTTAACTTTTAATAGTAGTATTTTTTTAATTACTTTATTACTATTATAGTTTAATACTATCCTATTAACTATTGTTATTTTATAAAAAATTTCTTTTTTCTTTTAAAGTATTTTCTACTTATTAACAATTTTAAATAATATAAGCATTACTATTACTTTAGAGTTTATTATTATAATAAACGTAGCGTTTTTTTATAATACTTAAATTATTAACTTTTTTCCTTTATTATTTGTAAAAATTTCGAAAATATTAATATAAAGCTTTACTAGCTATTCTCTAGCTAAGTTGCCTCTTTGTTTCCCAAATAGTAGAATTTTCCTTTGCCTTTACGTCCTTTTTTTAAGAAATATAATATAAGGGAGTGTAATGCATATATAGGCGTAGTTCTTTTAGATTTTGGCTACTAGTTGGTTAATGCATCTATTAATTCTGTAAATATTATTGATTTTAGGGGCCTTTCTAAAGGCAATTGCATTATATTGAAAACTTAGTTGATTACAACTTGAAGACCTTCATTTTATTTTAAGGTAAGTTTTAAGCTAGGGGCTTAGTAGTGCGTTAGCTAACTAGCTTGCTCCTTATTTTCCTATGTAGGTTTATTCTATACGTTAATTACTATTTAAGCGTAGTTTAACTTATACTAAGCATAAAATTTTTAATACTTATACTTTTTATATTATACTATTATATAGTCTTCTAGTTTACGTTCTTTAAAGTATATAGTAGAAAAATATTAGTAGTTCTAAAAAACCTTTTTAATACTTTAAGCTACTTTAAACATTTCTTTATTTAAATTGCTTACAATTATTTATACTAACTAAAGCACTCCTACTTCCTATTGTTTTTTAAGAAACAGTTTTTCTTGCAATTTCCTTGTAAAGTGTTTTAAGCATCTAGTATGCATATAATAGTACTACACTACCTTATTATAGCAAGAATATAATAGGTGCAACTGCAGTACATCTCTTATTACTCATTCGTACTATAGTTCTATAACTACTAGTGCAAACTTTTCCAACTTATTAAAGTCTATTAATTATAAGCCTAATTATTATTTTAAAAATAATATTACATTTATAAATTGTTTATTTAAATTGCAATTATTTAGAAAATTAAATAACTTTGCTAATAAGTTTTGTTCGTTTTATTAAAAGCGCTTAAAATTAATTTTTTATAATTGCTTTTTAAATTTGCTTATAAAAAGTTTTTTTAAGCAAGTTTTTATAAGTTCTATTAATTATATTTTTTTAAAATAATTAAATTATTTGTAAGTTCATTATAGTTAATTATATTAACTTCTTTAATTACATTTTTATTTTTTCCAACCTTAGTTATTCTTATTAAAACTAGGGCCTAACCTTTTAACGAGGAAATTTAGCTTTTTAGCGGGGCTAACTTTAAGCGTGCTTAATTAAATACTTGCCCTCTATATATACAAACCTTATATTCTATATTAATTAAGTTATTAGTATTTTAGTTTTACTTTATAAGAAAAACGTTTTTGCTTAATATTACTTTCTAACCAGGCTTTAGCATGCTAGTGTAGTTCTTAGCGAAGTGTTCTTTTTAGTTATAGTAATAGTAATTAACATTTTTCTTATTGCACTTTAGTTATTATTTATTTATAGCGTTTATATCTATAAGTCCTACGTAAATGCTATACGCTATACTTTACTAAATGCAACGTTATTCCTTATTTAAACAAGTACAATAAAATTTATATTTGCTTTTCTTTTCCAATTTCTTTTAATAAAATCTATTATTTATTTATATTGCTTATTTAATAGCTTTATTAAGTATAACTTTTTTAGGAATTATAACAAAAGCATTCTTAACCTTATCCTTAAATCTTTTATAAAACGTAAAAATAAGAGCATTATTGCCCTACTTTATATTAACTACTTCTTTGCAGAACGCAAAAGTATACGCGCTTATTATTCTTTTTTATTTTAAAGTATTAAAACGCTTTTAACTATATTTAAGTTTATCAATTTCTTTAAAAACCTTCAAAATTTATTCTTTAAAGTTATTAAAACGTTTATAAACTAATACTATAAAATCTTTCTAATTTGTAATGCTATTCTCTATATAATCCCTCTTAATAAGTTCAAATTACATTTAAGCTTTTCCTTCTAATTTTAAAATTGCAAAAGCAACTTTATTATAAACTTGTAAGAACTTTTCTAAATAATAAGCAAAGTATAACTTGTACGCAGTAATAAAGCTTTAAAACTCCTTCTTATTACCTCCAAAACGTACTAGCTGGTCAAGTTTTACTTTAGACTTATTAGCATTATGCTATAATAGTATATCTTGCTAAGCTTTAAGTATTGCAAGCTTTTCTCTAAGCTAGGCAATTACCTTTCTTAAGTTTATCGTTTCAATAGGCAGGCTTGTAGTTAACCCTACTACTAACATATTGTTTAGTTGAAGCTATACTAGCTAGTTGGCTAGTAAGTTACTTTTTAAAAACAGCTCCAGGGTCCTAATAGTATTTAGCGAAGCAGCTAGAATATTTTATATTAACTATCCCTTATAAGCAACCCTTAACAAGTTATTAACGTATTACAACTTTAAGTTATAACCTGCATAAAGTAAGTGCTAGGGTTAAAGTTAGGTATAAGGGTGTGCTTACAAAACGTATAATAGCAAATAGAGTAATAAAGGTTGTATAGCTATAACTAATACAATTGCTAAAAAATACTTTAATAACTACTAAAATATCCTAAAAACCCTTTAGCCTACTTACTTATATAGAAATGCTTTTTTGCGTCTCGTTGTCCTAAGTACCAGGACTGCGGGAGCAGTCCCCTAGTCCCGTCCCACAAAACACCGGGACTAAGCTAACTAGTCAGTGCTCGCCCTATCCTATTCGTTCTACGGTCCCAACACATAGGACTCTGGGACGGCCCTAATTAGTCAACCCACCCAGAAGGGTCCCACTGGTCCTGCCTAGGAGTGCTGCCTGAGGCTGCACTTTACTGCCAATCAGAACCGTGACATAACCTAGTTAACGTTTTATTAATGAAATAAAGGTAGTAAGGAGAGGAGAAGGGTAATTATTAGAAATTATAATAGTATATAAATATAATATTAATAAACTTAATTAAAGAATATTTTAAATTAATTAATATTTAAGCTAATATAAGTTAAAAGCTATTATTAACAAATTAAAATATAATAGAAAATATTATATTAGAGCTTATAAAATAAAAATATAAATTAGAGTATTAAGATAGTTAGGGTTTTAAAGAATGCTTTTAATTATATTTAGTATTAAAAGCTAGTTTTTTTTTATATTAAAAGCAATTTTAAATAAACTTAAAAGTAGTTTGGTTTTTATAAGTTTTGTATTTTAATAAGAGTAAATTATTATGTAATATTTCTAATTTGTTGTAATATATATAAAAGTTTAGAGTTTTTTTATACTTGTATTTAGTAGAGTTTAGTAAAGCATATAAGCTTATTTTTATTATATTTAAAATTATATTATTTAAATTAAAAGTAGGTTAATATTTTAGTAATATAAGTATACTATATTTTAAGAGCAAAATGCTTTATTTTTAATATTACTATTTAAATTATATAATAAACTTATTTATTTGTTAAAATCTTTATTTTTAGCTATTAGTTATGAATTAAAAAGATTAAAATTTATTAGAGTTTAATATTAATTTTAGCTTTTAAATTATTAATTTAATTGTAAATTACTATTTTAGCTTAGTTAACAAAATAAATAACTTTATTTAAAAAGTTTAGAAAAGTTATTTTTTTAATTTATTTTTTAATTTTTAAATAAAAAGCTTTAAATTCTTTTTTATTTAAATATATATATTTTGAATAATAAAATATATATTTAAAATAATAATAAAGTTATTATAATTTTATGAGTTTTTTAATTAAGAAGAGGATAAAGATAAGTTAATAGTAATAAGATTAATATTTATTTAGATATAATTGTATATATTATTATTAAATTATTATAAAATATAGAGAATTACTAGTTATAAGGTAAATGCTTCAATTTATAGTTATTTTAATTTAAATAGCTAAATGATAATTAGTATATTCCTTTTAACGTTTTAATAATATTAGTTCTTTATTTATATAAAATAGTAGCTTTATGCCCTTAATGTAGTATATAAAGTATGTAGTGTTAATAAGTAGTTTATAATTTTCTAGTAGGGGGGATAAGGAAAGAAAGCTTGTTAAAGGTAGAGGGGTTATTCAAATTAAAGAGGTAATTAAGGTTAGTACATAGCTAATGCAAGTTTATTTTATATAAAGCCTACTTTAAGTAGTATAGCATTAAGCTTTTTTTAATATTAAATTAATTATAAGAGTATTAATTTTGCTTAAGTATTATATAATTTTCATTATTAAGTTGTTATTGTATATTTAATATTTTATTAAAATACTATTATATTATTACTTTAGCGCTTTTTAGTTTTTATATATATTCTTTAAAAGCTTAGAAATTTAGTTAACTTATAATATATAGCTATTATTTTATATTATAAATAATTAAAGTTAGGTTTTATTAATTATAATACTATAACCTAATTTTATAAGGGTTATAGTTATAACTAGTTACATAACTGTACTATATTACAATAGCTATATTAATTACTTACAAACTAAAAGTTGTAGGTTCAACTCCTAAAAAAAGTGGTCTTATAAAATAAGATTATCATATAAGTCTACTAACCTAGCCACTAGTCTACCCTAAACTTAGCAGACTATTATAGACTATAATGGCTTGATAATGAAACTGACAACCAGTTACAGACCTAGTTCTATTATAAACTAAGTTATAGACTAAGTGCTTACTCTACAACTGAGAATAAATATACTAACTATTATAAAGAGAGCCTTACACTCCAGTATAACTAGTAAATAGAAGACATCAATATTAATATAATTAACTCTTTCAACCACTTTAATTTACATCCCTAAGCCTACTTTGACATACTCTAACCCTATTATCTACTCATCCAATACTCTACTTTAATAACTTCTAATAGTTTGTCTATATATACTTAACTCCAGCCCTTAGTCTTAATAGAATTTAAACTTTAAAATAACTTTTTCATTACTAAGAAATATAATAAATGTAAATAAATACTTTTATTATAATATATTTATTTTTATTTATTTATTTTCTTTTTATTATTATAATTATTTATATTATTTATTTTATTTATTTTATTAATACTTGTATAATAAATTATTTAGTATTATTCTTTTAAATATTTTATATTAATAAATTCTATTTTAATTAATTAAATATAATCAAATAAATAACATTTAAAATATTAATTTGTAATAAAAAAAATTATATATATAATTAAACTTGTTTTCTTTTAAAGAAATATAAAATATTAAATAACTTACTTAATAAAAACTAAAAATATTAAACTTTTAATTAAAAAAATTAAAAATAAAAAAATAATAAAAATATTTTAATTTAAATATTTTATTTATAAAGAATTATTAAAAAAGTAAAAACTTTTTAAAAAATTACATAATTTATAAATAATATAAAATAATTAAATAAAATTTAGCTTTTATTATACAAAAATTTAAATATTATAAAAGTTTTATTAAAGCTTAAAAAAGAAAAGAAGAAAAGTAAAAAGTCAAATAGTTAAAAATACTAATTATATTAAGATTAAAGATAAAAGTTAAAGATCCTAAGCTCTTAAAAGTTATAAAAAATTATTCTAATACTTATGTCTCCTTGTAAAGAGTTTTTAGTAATTATATTAATTATAGTTATATAACTTTTATTTTTTTATATTTTGTAGTTTTTTATATAAAAATATATATACCTAACTCTAACCTCAAACTCCTACTTTATATAGATGCAACCTTAAGTTATAATATTAAGTACTATATATACTACTTAGTAAGGTATAATACTAGTAGGTAAGTAATGTATATATAGTACTTACTTCACTTAGAGGGAGTGCCTCCCTTCTGTATTTACAGTATGTACATACTGTGTATACAGCTGTTACATGGTGGGGCCCCTACTGTGGGGCGTCCCTGTGCACAGCCTCCTTGACGTACGTGCGCTGAAAGCTCCCCTCAGCTTGCCCCGTCAAGGATCCGCTGACTTGGGAATTCCCTCCTGTCACAAACAACTCTGTGATTCACTCAGCTTCCACGTTTCCTCCTGATCCGCGGAAACGTCCTACTAGCCTGTCTATACGTCTTTGAAAATGGCTTCACTCAACTTGTCCATCAACGGCCCATCGATCAAGAGCAGCTACCAAGGAGTCGTCAATGGCCCTCCTCTCTCGTCGAGTTCGGCCACTTTCGCACAGTGGGCCCTTTTTTCCGTTCAGGCACCGCTGCTGAATGCCTTCCAGGATGGCGGCGCAAAGGAAAGCATCTTGAAGGTTGAAAGTACTGGCGGTAAGTAGGACGGGACGCCGCCATGGGACCGCGGCAAGGCTATAGTTGGGCTAACATGGCCCGCTCACAGACGGCGAGCTGGCCGACCTCATTGAGGACTTCAACGAAGGCCGCATCCAGTATTCTTATGTCAAGGTCAAAGATCCCAACACCGGGCTGCCTAAGAATGTCCTGATCGCCTGGTGCGGCGGAGGCGTCCCCGACCACACAAAAGGGCACTTTACAAGCCACACTGCCGCTGTCACCAAGACCCTCCACGGTTACCACGTTCAGATCACAGCACGATCCAACGATGATCTCTCACCCCAAGCCATTTTGCAGAAGGTGGCCGACGCCTCCGGCGCAAAATACACAGCGGGAGGCTCGGCTCCTCTTACCTCTGCCGCGTCACCTCCAGTTGCCAAGAAGCCTGTCTTCAACCCGACGGCATCCGGTTCTGGGAGCTCGTTCAATCCCCTCGTGGCGGCGCGCGGCCGAAAGCAGGAGAATGTCGATCAAGATGGTTGGGGCGCCGATGCGCCACAGGTCACAAGAACCCAGATCGAGAGAGTGGAGCCTGCGTACAAGCCAACCAAGGTGGACATAGCCAGTTTGAGAAACAACAGGGACGACTCTCGGTTCAACGGAGCATCGAAACAAGAGAGCCAGCCTAGAGACGTTGTCAAGGGTGGGTATCAACCCGTGGGCAAGGTCGACATTGCTTCTCTCCGCTCCCAGGCAAGGAATGTCCAGGATGACCGCCCCAATATTGTAAAGGGCGCCTACGAGCCTGTAGGGAAGGTCGACATAGCTGCCATTCGAGCCAGGGCTCAGCGCCCTGCTGAAGCCGAAACTGAAGCTGAAGAGGAACAGGTGTCGCCCAAGAGCCTCGCAGACCGCAGTGCTGCTTTTGCGCAGGCCGAGCGTCTAACCGAATTGCCCAAGCCCAAGGTCGCAAGGAGGTTTGGCGGTTCCACCTTCACCGGCACAAAGGCGCCGACACCGGTAGCTCTCGGGCTGGGTGCTCCGTCGGTTCCAGCTCCGCCTCCTGTCGGCGCAGCCAGCAGGACATTCGCTGACCAAGGCGGTAAGACGCCAGCCCAGATCTGGGCCGAGAAAAAGGGCAAGCAGGCCGGCGCTATCTCTCCGTCGATGCCGTCTCCGATCACCGCTCAGAAAAGCGGCATCACGTCGCCGATTACCGCCCAAAAGAGTGGCAGTGAGTGGAAGAGCGGTTATACAGGGAAGAGTTGGGGTCCGGTACACACCACCAACTTTGGCCGCGGGGGTGTAGAAACCAACAAAACTGGGGAAACCGATCATTCGGAGCCCGAGCCACCAGCCTCTCCTTCCGGTGGTATTTCGGCCCTGCGTGACAGATTCAAGGATGCAACGCCGATAGGAATTGCAGCTCGGTCTGCCCCCGGCGTACCGACTCGATCCGACGATGAACCGGCTCCACCACCCTTGCCAGTGGGAAGTCGGCCACCTGGCGGCTTTGCACTCCCTGGTCTCCCGTCTCGTCCGGCTGCGGTAAACCAGGAGGAGGAGGAAGATAATCTTGAGCCCGAGCCCTCTTCTCCTGTTCGGGTTGCGATGCCGGTCGCGCGTAGCATTGTGCCTGAGCTGGAGCCTGCAGTCGAGAGGCTGGCTCCTCGGCGGATTCCTATCCCACAGGAGCTGCCGAGAGAAGATGAGCTTCCCGAGGAAGACGAAGCCCAGGACCCACGAGCAGCGGCTTCGGAAGTTGCCAACCAATCCGTCGGTCCTGTTACTGATAGCCATGTGGGCACTGGCGGCGGCAAACGGGCTTTGATCCAATATGACTATGAGAAGGCCGAGGACAACGAGATCGAGCTCCGGGAAGGAGAATATGTCACCAATATCGAAATGATTGATGATGACTGGTGGATGGGCACTAATTTACAAGGCGAGGTCGGCCTGTTCCCAAGTAACTATGTTGAGATTGTTGGAGATGGGGATGCTGACGCACCCGGCGTTCATGTGGTTGCTTCTCCTCCACCCGCCCCTGTGGCAGCAGAGCCCGAGCCCGAACAAGACGCTTCCGGACGGGGAACTACGACAGCTACGGCTCAATTTGACTACGAGGCAGCAGAAGACAATGGTAGGTGACTCGTCAAGAAGCCCTACTTCTTCTCTGTCTTTTTACTAACAAGGTTCAGAATTGAGCTTTCCCGAAGGCGCCAAGATTACCGAGCTGGCGTTCCCCGATGAGGACTGGTGGTTTGGAAACTACAATGGGAAATCGGGCCTCTTCCCAGCCAACTATGTTGAGCTTGACGTGTAGCGAGCGGTAGGAAGTGACTTGGGTTAAATTGGTGATTGTATGTAGCCTGTGGAAAGCCTCCCTGTCGTTTTCGTTCTCTGGTTTGAGTGGGCCGGCTACAGGACCGTAGACCTTGAAGCACGTCGCTCCCGTTCATGCTGCCACTATCCGTTCCCCCCCCAAGATACTTAGTTCTTCGCGATTCAACACGATGGTGTGGCCTTGCAGTGAGAAAAGGCTGCAATTCAAACACATAAAGTCTACTGAAAGTAGCTAAAATACCAATGGTGACGGACGAGGCGAAGTGCCGCCAAGCTGTAAGTTTCGGGATGGTTATTTTTTATTTATTATGATACTTCTATACCTACGTATTGTGCATTGTGAACTTCATAACCATGCTGATGGTTGCCCCAGTCTTCCATATCTTACCCTTGTTGGCTTAGTGCTATAACCGTCCTCCCATTGGTAGTATTCCCCACAGTGTTTCGTCATCATCCCCCACCAAGAATCTCACCATGTTGACTTCCCCCACCCAACAACAACTTACTAAATAATGTATTCGCACACGCCGCCGGCACCTCCACCCAAACCTCCAGGCAACCATGAGGCCAGCGGGCTGAGAACCCCGGGAGGATCACGGCAATCGCCTTTCCCTCCACCGCCACCCGAGGCCAACGCCTTTGATAGGGTTCTACGCTCCGTGGGCTCGACATCGGCGGCCCACAAAACGCATGCCGGGCCCATCCCAGATCCCGGCGAGCAATGGCTTCCCAAGTTCTTAGAGGACAAGTCGTATGTATTTCTGTCCTTTGCTCCTTCCCAAGACGCTACTAATTCCCTCTCTCTCTCTCTTGTTCGACAACAGTAAACAGGACCTTGCCGACATGCTCTCGAGCCCGGCCCTTCTCTCGGCCCTGACTCACTCGCCCCAGACCATCCACCCTTCGCTAGGTGCCTCGCACGAAAATCTCCAGTCCGCGCTTGCCGAAAACATGGAGCGCGCAGCGCACCTGGTGGAGCTGGAGTCGCGGTTTGCGCACCAGCGGTCATCTGCCCAGGCGCAGCTCCTGTCGACTCACGCCCTCGAGCGCGCATGGCGCACCAAGCAGGCGGACATGGATCGCGCACTGGCGCCTTTCGCCCCAGCAAGCCTGTACCAACGCCTAAATCAGGGCTTGCTCGATCAAGAGGGCGTGTGCTATGCGCTCGAGGAGAGCTTCCTAGAGGGTGACGGCGACGGTGCGCTAGCTACAGAGAGGGAGGCGGTTGATTGGGCAAGGAGATATCGCGAGGCGAAGAAATTGTATTATCTGCGTCAGGAGAGGAAAGAAAGGTGGGACGAGGGACGCGTTGGTGGGTGGCGGTGAGTCTTTGGAAACTAAGATTGACTTTGAAGCGAGTTCTCCAGGCTTCATACCTAAATAGCATGCCTTGAGAGCTAGACGCTTTAGTCGGGCAGCCTGGCGTCTTGGTAATCGAGGAAACATCGCAGAAACAGCTCTCCGCTATGGAGAAGGAGAATCAATTGAAGAGGCCCCCGGAAGAAGGACAAATCTATCGATTTAGAGTGAGTATACCGACTACTCCACACGACGCGACTTTCTCTTTCTTGAAAAAAAAGTATATCATTAAACACTCGGTACATGGTTTCGGCCCTTTGCCGCAAATATAAAGCGGGTGAGCTACCAACGTCAACGAGGCCGGCTGCTATGCAGAAAGACTTGCCCAAGAACAGCCAACCCCAAGAGTTTTGACAATGCGAGCCGTGTTCCCTGCGCCGACTATTGACAACAGAACAAACTATAACATGCTGAATGGGCTCCTCTTCATTTCAGGGCTCCGGGGACTCATAGGCAAAGCGAACAACTCTTCTTCAGTAGTATCGTCCCCTCCGCTGGTGGCCGGCGGAGCCAACTTACTCTCGACGATCGCATCCAGCGACGAGACAACCCCATTTGCAGAGTCTTTGGAAGGGATTCGGCCGCCGAAACTGGCAAGTGCCGAAACGACCACACCCGAAGGATTCGGCGACAGGCTTGTGATGAGACTTTGTGTTCGCGGGTGTGCACTTTTCGAAGCTGTGAATGTATTAAGTATATTGTTTGAATCAGCTCCCCACCCATCGACGTTCAATTTGCATACCTTGAGTCGCAGCAGCAGCAAGCTCGGCCGGGCTTGTTGCGAGCTTCAGTCCCCGCAACTTCTCGCCTAGCCTTCCCCCGATTGGACTTCTCGGGCTTGTAGGGCTGACCGGGGTCTGAGGAATATGTAGTCTTGTCGGCTGGGGGACTCCCTGCTCGGGCAAGAGACCAAAATGATCAACGATCCACTGCCGTTCCTGTATGGCCATTTCGAGCCCCACGCCTTCGCCGTTTGTTTTCATCTCGACCATGATCTCAGCCTGAAGCTCCGCCAACCGCTTCTTGGCCCATATTGTATGTAGCACGCCGCGACGCCCTGCCTCCTGCGCGCCTCCCAGCTCGGCCGGGAAGATGGCGGGCATCGGCTTCGTGCGCAGCACAGTATCCGAGGTTCCACCGCTCCGATTTTCTGGTGCGATAGAAACAAGCGACGGGACGTGGGCGCCAGGCGGCAACAAGAAGTATACACGACGTAGGTGGCCGCTTGCATCCGGGTCAGCATCGCGGACTGGGAGCACCGTTGTCTTCCCTTCCCACGACACGTCCCAGTCGCCGCCCCGACTGCCCACTCTTGTTTCCTGGTTCTGGCCCTGGTCACGTTGTGCACCGAGCACATTGTATTCCACCATGAGGATCTTTGTGCCGTCGTTACCTTTGCCCGTTTCGAATTCGAACCGGGAGAGCGCAAGGCTAGAAGATGGCGAGGCCGGTGTTTCCACTACGTCTATGGGCTCCGATGGGAGTGAAGTGATCGAAGTGATTGACCGCGCTCCAGCGTACTCGACTGGTATCTTGCTCGAGGACATCATGGTGTTTTGCGTAGGCGTGTTGAACTCAAGAAGGTGGAACGGTTGCGGGTGAGAACAATTGAGGCCAGTCCGAACACCCGGAAGTGAACGAGAGAGTCTTCGCCCGTCACGGAGTCCCTGCGCGTCGCGCCCAGGTCCGCGAATCAGAAAGGACCGAGGCAGAGGGGAGGCCCGGTAGTGTAAGCAAAGACAAACAGCGTGGTGCAAAGGGGGGTCTAGCGACCGAATTATTGCCCCCTAAGCACGACTGGGTGATCCAGATGAGAGGCAGTGGATATTGAAGGGTTGATGAGGGAGACGTAGGGAGCAAGCAACGCAGGAAGGTAGGTGGCTCTGAAGCAGGGTGGTAGTGGCGATGGTAAGTAGGTAAGGTAGATACGTAAATTATGTACTCTAGAGTAGGTAGGTGTATGGACTACAAGTTGGAACAGACGGGAGAGCTGAGAGAGAAGTTGAAGTTGCGAGGGGAAACTGGCCCCGCCTCCCGATGTGGATGGAACCAGGCTGGGGTAGCCGGGAGTCTGGGCGGCGCCTTCCAACAAGTCACATCACAACAGAGCTTGGCCCTTATCTGCTCTGTGGAAGTGTTGAAAAGTTAACGTTATCACACGGGGACTGTGAGCCAAGAGCGAGTGAGCAAACGAACGGGAGGCTGTCGCAAGCCGGAAGATCGTGACGCTTCATAGCGGCGGACACCTCCACCAGGCAGGACCGGGCCAACACCGCTGCTCTGCT
This sequence comes from Lasiosphaeriaceae sp. G1095, assembly GCA_027569635.1. Taxonomy (NCBI): domain Eukaryota; kingdom Fungi; phylum Ascomycota; class Sordariomycetes; order Sordariales; family Lasiosphaeriaceae; species Lasiosphaeriaceae sp. G1095. The sequence goes on from JAPDFK010000100.1 coordinate 17,921, forward strand.
GGTGAATGTGTGGTCGATTGTCGTGCCTGCGTGAAGGAGTGGTTCGCCGAGTCAAAGCCCCGTCTCCAAAACTGGAAGGAGAAGGGGGGGGGGGGGATGGGGGGCATTGAAACCCGAAATACAATCCAATGCATACATAACCTCCCAGCACTGGCTGAAGGCGAATGAATTCCAACCAAATATCTTGCCGAAAGAACCAGACCACAGGTCTTGTTGGGGTGTTACCACAATTGCATTTGACACAATATTCGAGTGCGGGATGGACAAAAAGAACGACTTGTCTGTTCCTGCACCCGCCCAGCCAAGGATGGTTGCTGGAAGAAGCCGGCTAAAAATAGGGTTTCTTTCAAACACTACAGGGTTGCACGCTGCAGATACACAAATTACCAGCTCCCAACCCAGCCTCGAAATGATGCATTTCAAGTCTCGTGACCTCACATATGACTTCACATGGTGCCAGTGGGCTACGATGAGGGGCACTGACATGGAACTTCCCTCCGTTCATACTTGTGGGCTCGAGCTTTTTTTGAGCCTACAAGTATCGTAATATACCCTTTACGAGTGCCCTCTTTAGGAGGCACTCAAGGAGGCTCGGAAACTTATTTTGCTGATATATTCATATCACCGGTGGTGTTTTCTTGTTGAAAGCCCAGACCCTTAAATCTTGGTTGCCAAGGTCAGCAAGCTCCCAGCCCCCCTTGAGGCTGTCTGTTGGGTTCGAAAAGAGTGTAAAAGTTCACAGGTAGATAGGTACCGAGAAAGGTTTCCTTGCAGCCAACATCCTACCTAGCTTCCCGCTTAGCTCAGCCCTGCTCCTGCCCTTCGACGATGATTACCTACCGAGGTAGAATACAAGTCCATGTACCAGTTGAGATGTGTGCTTGGCGTAGTGCATCCAATAGGTCTATGCGTCCCGTTGAGCGTGACAAAACAGTGCCATCGCGAGGCATCTTCCCTGCGATTTCAGCTATGGTTGTCAGGCCGCCCGTCTTTTATGTCCGTCCATGGCCAAGGAGCCCTCGAAGGCACCTCCAAAAGCGGCAGAGCTTTCAAGGCTAGCTCCGAGGTAGCGGCGTCAGTAATGAGCACCGCTTCGCTGGGGCCGTGATATGCTCGGGCGTCACCCGGCTCACCCACTCTGTCTGACTCTCTAAGTCACCCGTATCGGCGGCGCGGCCTCCTTGTAGTTTGTCTGACCGCGGTGCAACCCGTTTATTTCCTCCCAACATTGTTATCAGGGTGTTGATCTTGACGTTCATGCGGCCCGCTCTGTGGCCAGTGGCCAACCCTGCGTTTGTAGCACAAGACGGCAGGCTACTCATCCCTTTCTGAGGTGTTGGTGCGAGTTCGTTACACAGCATATGGCAAAGGTCACTCAAATCTTGGCTAAAGATGCGCGCGATTGTTTTTTTTTCTTCTTCCTATGCCTTTCAACTCAAACCAATGCCCCTTTCTTTGGAGCAGCACGCCCCGGTCACGAGCCGTCATGCCATATGAGCGACTCCAGATATTCCTGCTGGACGAGGCTTTCCAACTTGAAGAGGCATCGCCCGCGCGCCGTCAGGTTCGGTCATAATGTTAACTGCGTCACTGGACGCTGCCAACCCCCCGCCTTTGTCCCGAACGTCGATGCCTCGGTCTCAAACCGCGTCCCATGGTCCATCTCGTGCTTCCTCAGTCGACTTGCATGTACGAGCAAGGAGGTAAATGCAGAAAGAGGCTTTCTCGTAGACATCAAAGGCCGTCGGGGAGGCGGGGATCGGACAACGTTGCAGATACGACCGGGACGGCCACGAAGATTGGCACGGGGGGACTACTTTGCTAGTGCGTCCAACATCGACCACCCAAAAGGAGGCAGTCGATATTTGAACAAGTACAACTGCTCGGCCTCGACTCGGCAGAACTGCTGGCCTGGAATACGGCCGGTTTGTGCTGTACGCAGACGGGGACGGTCGGAGCCACCGCGGTCTGAAGAGACATGCAAGAATGACCGGAGTAGGGCCGCAGGAATTATGTTTGCTGTGACTCCCCACATTTGGCAGCAAGCACTCTCTACCACGCGGCTAAATTGCAAGCTTTCAACGTCCTGGTTCGGACGCCAGGTTGAAAGTTTCTCCTCTCAAGACTCCGTTAATTCTCCTAATTTGTATCCCGTCTTCGGGAGGGGAAAATGACACGACGCCCGCACAGATCCATCCCAGAAGGGACCTTTTGCAAGTTTTACTTCTTTCACTTGCACGGGCTGGTGACCCTCCCCGTGGCAACTGTGTGCAGGGCTATAACGTATATATATGTATTCCATTGAGTACTGCGCATGCCTACACTCCATGCAGCGTGAAGGGTCCGAGGCACATGGAGTATGGGGCTTAGAGCATGGGCACTGACTGTCAAACATTGAAGATGAGGTCATCATAAACATTGTTGACGATGATCGGCAACTTGTCCTCTCTTCATTTACTCCAGTCTGCGCACATGGATGAATGCGGTTCTCTGAGTCCTGCGGTTTGATCGCACTGGCAGCATCGGCATGTGCCAAACATCATCTATTTCCCCTCCATAATGGGGATATGAGGCCGGGGAAGGCGCGTACAAGCTCAAGGGTGCTTGCTGGCAATATCGCTTTCTCTTATGTTGCCGGCAAGGACCGTTTGGCGGTAACACCCGTGCTCCAGTCGAACTTGAAGTTACCGTGGGCACTTCCTTTGCCCAACTGCCGAGGGAGGGTGCTCTTCCCTTTTGATTCTCCTCCCCTTCCACTGGACGATCGGCCTCAAAGAATGCGTCTCGAGGAGATTACGATGAGGTTGCAAGATATCCATCTCACGGAAAGACTAAGAGTAGGTATGTCATACACAATGGTATATGTACCTACGTTGAGTCTGACTGGCACAGGCAACCCGAATACCCAAATGTCGCCGGCTGCTCAGGGGATGAATCAAATTCCGGTAATATTCTGCTACTCTTGGTGGGTATGAAACAGGCCCAGCAGAAAGATCGGCCGCCCGACAGCCACAAGGAGCTGCCGTTGTAATTTGCGCTCGGTGGCCTTTTTACCCTGGGGGGGTCACGAAGGAGGCTTGGGAGGGAAAACAGTGATTGCCTCAATCAGGAAACCACAGTTTCTCTTTTCAGACACATGGCTCAACTTGTTGTGTCTGCTCCCAGTCGAAGTTGGCTTGCAGTGCAAGTGCGACCGAGCGAAACTACGTTTGAAGTCCAATCCAGGACACTCTCTCGAGGCAGCCAGTGCAGTAGACTAGATCTCACTGTGCTCCGTCTTTTCGGTCGTTTATGCCGTTGTTGATTGGCTACGGCTAAATTACAAGGTGCCTCTCGACCTGCAAAGCCACTGGTGGTGGGAAATCTGCTCCCCTGTACCGGTACTGCCCCCGCGCTGAGCAGCGTTTAGCCGGGGTGGGTTTCTGCTAGCGGCCGCAGCAAGCAGTTGTTGGAAACTGCAGCCCGAACAAACTACCGGCTATCCCAGCCAGTCTATGTCGAGGTCACAGGTACGGTACACGGCCCGGGTGCACTCCGGCTGGGAAACAAGCACTGAGCAGGCCCGATTCAGACGGGGGAGCTGAGTGCCTCTGAGGCCACAACCCCAAGGAAACAGCCAGGAGCTCAGTGTGGATCTGGAATGCGACAGTAGCCATGATAGCAGGATACCTCATCTCCCCCGCAATTCCCCACAATTGGGCCGGTATTTTGCTCGCTGGGCGTGGAGGCCCTTTTTGCAGTCGTGGAGCGCTTTGCCATGTGTGGGACCAATTTGTACTGTACAGGTACATCCCCTCTCTTGGCTCGCCTTAGTGCTGGGTGCTAGGGTGAGGGTGGATCACATCTGCTATAGGCCTTGGGCCAACTCCTCTCCACTATTACGCCGGCCAAACCGCCGTAGCCCATCCATGAACGATCGCCAAACTCTGGCAAACTCTTGCCATCCACGCCTCCCACACTTCCACGGGGCTTCCATTTGCCCATTCCATCTCATCCCATCCCAATCGTTGCCGCCGGCCACCGACCGTCAGACCGCCGCACACCACTCTCTACCAAAGCTGCAACCAACCAAGCCAATAATCAATTCGCGTGTCCCTGTCTTTGAACTTTACGTCGTTCACAGGGGTCGGGCACACGTCTTTTGTTCCCCCACCCTTTTCCAAAACAATCCTCGATCTCATTCCTCGCACATCCCGTTTTGCCGGGCCCAATCCATCCTGTCTCCCTTTGTCTGCCGTGGATTTTCCCTTCTAGGAGCTTTCCGGCCTCCGTCGAAACGCTCTTCGCATCGCCTTTCCGCCGCAGTTCTCGCTCGCTCTTAGCCGTCTGTTCGAGTTGTCCAAGCCGTTGTCGCTCTCGTCGTCCTCGACCACCGGTACTTGCCACGCGCGATCAGAGGCAATTCGCCTATCCATCACCGATTAATAATTTTGCCCCGACTTCCGCGACGATCCAGCACGCTAAGGCATCACCTCTTCTTGTCGTCATCGTCGTCGTCGTCGTCGACGACGACACTCCTGTCTGCCACAAGTTCTTCAAAGACCATACAAGCGGCGACCGCGACCGCGACTCTTGTTTGGACAATTCCTTGGCCGCCAAAAGGGAAAGGCGTATCTGCAGCGTAAACGCTTCTCGTCGCCCAAGGTTGGAGGAGGCTTCTCTCGGCTGTGACCTTGATTGCGCGTCTGTCGTTGGATGTCCCCTTTGCTTCATCTTACGCCTCCGTTTCTGCAGCTCAGATGATCCACCATGTATGAGCTGCGACAGTCTTGCGTCGCCGATACTCCCACCGAGACTGTTTTGTTCAGGTGGTCACGGTAAACGAGGGATATACGTTTGCAAGTGGCATTCAGATTGTTCTAGGTTCAGCAACTGTGTCGCCTCCGGCGGCCTGCAGCCACCATGGATCCTCTACACATTACTGAGTTTGGTTCAGACCGATACCTGGAAAAGATAAACCAGGCGCAGCAGGCGAGTGCCACACAGGCGGAAGCACCGACTGTCGCACGACTACAACCCCAATACCCATTGCCCTTCCGTGGGTCCAATCTCACAGAGCTTGAAGAGCTCGTAGTCAAGTCAAGTGAACAAAAGCGTCCCGAGAAGAAAGGCTTTCTCGGTCTGAGATCAAAGTTCCACGTTAAGGGCTCGTCGGGGCCATCCAGTAATGAGAATCTTGGACGGCGGCCATCGGTCGCGGAATCGACGACCAGACCAAGGTAAGTGCCAAACGGGTGCGTCGTCGTGCTATTTGCCCCGAACTAACCAACCTCTTTTCAGCCTCCCGTTCGATCAGCTCTTCCAGTTCTTGCCGAATGAATTGCAAGTCGAAATAATAGCCTCTCTTCCCCTCTCCGACATTCTCAATCTGCGATTGGCGTCCAGATCCCTTCATGCCCTAGTGTCCCTGAATGAGGCGCCCATCACACGCTATCATCTCGACCACCATGTCCCTGCCTACGCGAAACGCCTCTATCCCATAGCCGAGGGAGCCGCCCTCAACTTCCACTATCTTTGCGGAATATGGCACAGGCTTCATGTGGCAGCCAAACTTTCCTATTTAATGACGGCATGGATATCCAAAGATATCTTTCTGAGAAACACAGAAGAGAAGACGAGGGAGTTTGCGCCCCAAAGAGAACGCATTCGGCGGCGTCTGATTCCGTTACTTTTCACAGTGTTTCACTTTTTTGAAACATATCGAGACCTGCATCTGAAATATCTCGTCAAGAACGATGGGAAAGGATTGTTAAGAGCACCATACACAGTCAATCCCATTGAAACCGAAATCATGAAGATGTACGACGACCGGACTCTTCTCCGTGTGCATGAAGCCTTCCCCCTAATAATAGCGTCTTTCTGTCGCCGGCTTCGCCCTCCGTCCTACGTGGGCCGTGTTGAACGGTCGCTCAGGGGCTATCTCAGAGAAAAGCCCCCAGACAATGTGCATGTTGCCATTCTTTGTATTGGTGGCCTGCGAGAGGTGGAGCGGATTTGGGAGGTGAAAGGCTACAACACACGACGGGCGGCCGTGGATAACTGGTACAATTCAATTACCAGGGATATGACGGAACCAGAACCGAAGAAACGACGAGGAATGCTGGGCTTGAAACGCAAGAAATCATCCTCGTTCACCTTCGGCAAAGTTACGACAGGCGATGGGGTGCCTAGTTATCAAGGGCCAGCGGACCCGAGCGTTGCATATGGTGGGGACTTCGCCCGAAGCTTCATCTTTAACACGAGTCTGTCAGCTGGTGTCCCGATGGGCTCTTTGGGCAAGGAGCAGCTGAAGATGATTCTCTCCGACCTCCCCGTGCTCCAAAAAATATGGTCCGAAACAGCCGAAGCAATGATATTGGAACGAAAGATTGTTGACCGGCCATCCGACATCAGACGAAATACTCATGTTCTTACCGACCTAATTCGCGAAGATGGCCTGGAAGAGGAGGACCAGTGGTGGTACGGCACGGGTGCCCCCGAGTCTGTGCGGCCAAACCTAGACGCAATCGAAGAGGACCCATTAGAATGACCAGGCCATCTGGTCCAATGTTTCCAAAACAAGAAATCTGATGGCTATATCTCGTAGCTCTCTATCATTCCATGAGCCATCGAGCAGCACAGCGATGCAGAGCTGGCTAGACACAGCAGCTCCAAGACTGTGGATTTCTTTAACTCTTATGTAGGCATTTACGGGAGTTTTCATTTCATTTGGTATGTCCTAATGGACTTAGCCGGTGTCTAGGATAATTACTTGGGCATGGTGGGCCCGATGTATAGCTAGCTTCCGGTTTTTTATTTCTTTTTTGTTTCTTGGGAGACTGCCCTTATTTTTGCCAGAGCAGCAAAATGTACATTTTGCGGGTTAATAGACCCTGTTTATCTCTCTCCGCGTCCCGATGTCGGTTTTTTAATACCATGGGGATTGCTAATGGGCAATATTTTCCAACCGGCGTACGTATTGAATAACGCACATCTGGTTTCATTCGACCGATTTAGCTGGGTGTAACGATGGATAAGAAAATATCATTTTACAAGTATCTTCTGTCCTCCCCTCTATCACGTGAATACCAGGAACGATTCGGGTCAAATATTGACATGTTTGTCAAATGCTGAAACAAGGTCCAACACGGCCTTAAATATATTGACGCATTGGTCCTCCGAGACGGATATCATGGTTTTCATTATCAAATCAAGTAGTCGGTGGTATAATAAAGCTCCCTGCACGTCGAGGAGCAGCTTCGTCGTAACGCAAACGTGAAGCCATGGCCACATATACCAATCCCAATTGGTAACGAAGGAAGTAAAGTACTCCAAATGATGCAATTCCAACTCCACAGCATGTCGTCCCGCTAACCACCAATGTTCCCAAACCACCGTCACAAAACATAATCATCCCACAGCCTCAGTCATCCCTCATTCCCCTCGCACCATATTTGCTATTCCTCCGACGACTGAAGAGAAGAGAGACAGAGAATGAGAGAGAAACCACAGTTTAAAGAAGACGTTGACCTACCGTCGCCCAACTCCATAATAGCGGTCATTGGCATCGAAGTTCGCGAGGGCACCCGTCGCGAACGAAGTACTGGGATTTGATGCCGCTCTTACGTTGGCTGAACCCATACCATATCCCGCGTTATTATTCAGCCCCAACGTCCCTTGACTGGGTGACGTGTCTAGATTACTGGTGTCAAACAAGTGCCAGTCGGTGGCTGTGTTCCCAGAATATGGCTGTACTCCAGTCAAGTTTTGCATGTTTTGAGTTGTACTAGTAGACCGCTGCTGTCCGGCGGCGCCCACGCCAAACGACGAGGAATGATGTGATGGTAAGCTATGGGCGCCGTTGGTACGGTAGGCGGTAGTAGCAGTAGGTGTAGCAGATTGGGTCCGCTGTGAGCTATATGAGGTGCTCAAACCTGCAGCTGAGCTGCGATAGTTGCCATCAGCGGGGTTGAAGCTATTACTCGACGACGTGCTGAACTGCGGAGACTGATGGGCCGTGTATGATGCAGTTCCCGCGGAGCTAGTAACCAACTGTTGCTGGTAACGCTGCTGGGAGGTAAGTTGCTGTTGTCCACTGGTGTATTGTTGTGGACCAGCAGAATATTGTGGTTGGCCTGTGCCATACTGTTGCGACTGTTGCGTGCTTGCCGAGTAGGGTTGAGACTGTGCTGTTTGTGCGGAGACTTGAGATGTTTGTGCGGAGACTTGAGATGTTTGCTGCTGCCCCGTGAACTGCTGCTGAGACTGTGAAGGAGGATGCTGGGGCTGCTGGAGCTGCTGAGGCTCCTGAGGTTGTAAAGGTTGTTGCGACTGCTTGGATTGCTGAGATTGCGACTGCTGCGGCTGTTGTGCAGGCGCGTAGTTTTGTTGATGTTGGTGTTGGCTGTACTGAGTGGTTGGGGGACGATATTGCGAATAGTGGCTTTGAGACGATCTTGTTTGCTGTTGTGTTATCATAGGGCTAGCTGCCTGCGGCTTTGCTTGCTGCAGGTGGAGATTGGGAGACCTGCTCTGCGTGACTGGGATTTGTGGTTGTTGTTTTTGCTGCCTTGACTGAAACTGCTGCTGCTGTTGTGGAAGATGGTTCGTCAAAAGCTGCCTCGAGTCTCCGTGATTTTGTGTAGCCACTGGCTGTGATTCAGCTTCGGCCTGTTGTTCTAACTGAGCCTGAAGCTGTGCCTCGTAGTTCTCCATTGTGGGAGATTGCACTTCAAAATGGTTATGATGCGGCGAATGAGCCGATGAGACTGTTGGCTCTGCAGAAATAGGCGCTAGGGCCGGAGCTGGTTCAGGCCTCGTCGCCGTCATCATAGCGGCCACTGGGGTTGGCACCGGTCTTGGGCTTGGGTTAGGAACCGAGACTGGCGATAATACTCCAGTCAACCTAGGGGCTGCACCCCCATGGTCTGCCAATGTTTCGTTTTGCTTCCTTGGCGGTGGTTTGGAATCTTTGGCCTTACGCTGACGTTTGGCCTGAGGCGGGCCTGTTGTCCCAGCCGGCTTTGTAGGCTCCAGCGCTGGATGATTCGGAGGTGTTGGCAACGCAAGGCCGTTCACCTGAGGTGACGGCACCAAGCCGTCGCTTGCGCCTGGTTGAACCACGTTTGCTTCTTTCCCGGTTTTCCTCTTGCGCTTCTGACCTGTGTTCCCGGGGGGGTTGGCTTGTGCAGGACTGGCTGTCGAAGGTGTTGGAGGTGTTGGGAGTGCTGGGAGCGCAAGACTTTGTCCTTGAGACTTCTGAGTTGTTTGGGGGGCTTGATAAGTCTGGATTTGAATTGGTCGATGAGTTGAAGCCAGGGTTGACAGGGGTTGTTGGGCAGATGGGCCATGGTCTGGTGGTGCAGAAACCGCCATTCCTGAGGGCACCCCGGGAAACCCCTCATCTAGCGCATGTTTGCTTCCTGGTCTCTTTGCCTTCGTCGGCCTTTTTTTCTGGGTTGATGTCGCCGTAGCCGAGTTTACAGCCGTAAAGGATTGGTTTTCCGCTGATATCTGTGAGAATCGAGGCAGGAGAGGTGGCTGAGAGGGATCACTATGAGTTTGGGGAGCCTGGGCACTTGGAGATACTAGCAACGGATGACCCAATGAATCGGACGAGACAGTCGTCGACGAATCCTTCGGCCGATTCTTTGAGCCTTTCGGGCGACCTCTCTTCTTCGCGCTTGAGTTGTCGCTCGTGATATCGTTACTAACAGGGGCACCCGGTAAAGCGGTTCGGACTGAAAGCCCGGCTGCTTGGTTTGAGTGCCCCAATGTGGCTGCTTGCTGCTGCACTTTTTGTTCAGCATTAAGTTGTGACACACGACGTGGGCTCGCAGCTTGCGCCAGAAGCAAAACATTTGCATCCACATCGTCGGACATTTCCATGACCTCATCTTCAATGTCAACCCAACTTTCATCAACACCACCCGGCGGTTGAAACAAATCTGATCCTACTGCTGGCTTTCCAGGGCCCTTCTTAATGCCCTTGTCCTTGCGAGCTTTGGTAGCCTTGCTCCCTTTGGGCCGACCTCGCCTTCGTCTGATCGACTCGGACATGTCCAACTGGCGGGCGTCGTTTATAGCCTGCTGAGCAGAATTTCCCCCCAGTTTTGGAAAGATCTCTGCTATCCAGCCAATAAAAAGCCCCCCAGAGCCGTTCGCCTCTGCGCTTTGAGGGAATGCGCCATCGGCCGGCGGTGGTGCCCCGGGGATGCCTCCGAAGAAGGCCAGTGCTTTACATATCTGGTCAACAACGAGAAGAGGATGGAGACTTCGCAAGAGAGTCAGTAGGCGTGCTTGCTCTGACTTGGTTTCCTCGGGATCCAGGGGTGATCGGCGGCTCGACGGACTCAAAGTGAGGGCGGGTGTCGTTACAGCAGGAACGAAGGGTTTCACGACAAGCTCGTCTGGTAGATGAACAAACTTACTTCTCCGAAGGGAGACGTATCCGTTTTGAAAGGCGAGCTTGGCAGCCAGCTCGGTGCTCTCACTCGTGCGCTTCGCCTGAGCATCGCGTTCCGTGGCCTCGCTCCTACCGGTCACATCCATATGCATAACACTAAAGTTCCCCTTGGAGCAATCTGTTTTGCCCTTGAGCTTGCTGGGCACAGGGTTGCGAATGCGGCCATCACGATGAGGACCGCTCGTCGCATCCTGAAGATTTGTCTCGGCGGGAGCGAGGAGACCGAAGCCGGCCGAAGATTGAGGCAGAACAGGTGTCGTTGAGCGGGTAGTAGAGGTAGCACTGGAGGAGGCCCGCGCCGCCGCGGCCGCGTTGTTCGCCGAGGGAGGAAGAGAGGGAATAGAACCTGGCTTAGGCACGGGGACAGGAGTGACCTTCACAGTGCCCGCAGGACGTCCCGTCGCAGACGGCGCACCATCAGCTGGTCTAGCAGCTTTGTGGCCTGGGAAGCGAGGAAAATAGTCAGCGGGAGCTTCATTCGCATGGTCGTTTCTGGTCGCGGGTAGCCTACCTAAAGGTGTCGCCATTGTATACAGGTATAACCCCCCCCCCCCCCAGGTCCCCTCCTCCAGCAACGGGCGCGTAGATATGAAGCCCTTGCCCTGCGGGGTACGGGCAGCAGCAGGCTTGCGTCTGTGAGCCAACTACGAGCCGGAAAGGTGTCTCCTGCGGCTCGGCAGGTACTGAAGATGGAATCCAAATCACATATTAAATGGTGCAGAGGACGAGAGACCCCGAGACTCAGAACGAGCAGAAACCAGGATTAGCGGCCAGAGGGGAGAGTTCAATGAAGGCGAGTAGAGCGACTTCCGTGGTGTCCCGCATGGATGGGCGTCGCCGTTGGTGTAGGCGAGATGGAGGTATTGCTTCCCAAATCAGGGTCGGTGAGCTGGCGCGTTTGATGCGATAGGGTTAGGTTTCGATTAGCGATAGATGATGCTCGTCGCCTTGCTTCGATTCAATTGGGCAGCAGGCACTCTGACCTCTGATAGGTGCATGGGGAGGCGGTGACGCAAACGACGTCGTCAAAACTCGATTGAGGATGTCTGAAAGGCTCGTCGAAATCGATATGAGTGTCGTCGCGGCAGGTTAGAGTCAAGTCTTACAAAGCCAGACCCGGAGGCGGTGATAAACATGCCAGGATGATAGGTACCCAGGTTGTCGTTTGGCGGCGAGGTGCTTCCTGCAGAGATCGGATTCTGGCGGCGATTGCCAATGAAACACTTGCTTAACGCTGTGCTGTCGTGCGGGCGGAAGTGCTGAAGGCTGATTGTCCAGTTGGGAGTCGGGCGCAACGCAGGAAACTTGATGTCCCAGGTACTTCGGGAGTAGTCGCGGGGGTTCCCAGCGAATGGGCTGAAATGCTCAGAACCCTAACCGGAGGAGGGCCCCATTCGGGATGAGGTATCGTGTACCTACATAGGAGGTACCTAGATATGTACTCCAGGGTATACTACCGAAGGCGGCGCACCTCACAGTTGGCTGTCACAGCGGGGGCCTGTTCTAAATCCAGCTCCAGCTTAGGAAGCAACAGCTTGGTCAACTTGGGTAGCTTCTCCACTTCGAGTTCTATCCAGCCCCAGGGTCTTCTGGCATCATTAGGTGATATCCCGGAGTACACCTCCTCTTTCTCCCATCGTCCCCTCTCTTGAACCAGACGTCTTGCGCTCGGCTGCTTTTTACAAGACGCCTGCCCTTTCCACCTAGGTCACCTAACCGCATCATCGCGCAGGCAATTAATTATCGCTCAGGTAGCCAGCCCCTTGCCCCTCACAAGCCCGACCGTGAACTCTGACGTTGGGGAATGCCAAACTTATAGCTCTCCACCGATACGTCCTGCTGACAAGTAACTGGCACATGCAGTCGACTTCTCCAGGTATCTGTGTCGTTCCGCAGTTCGTCCCCAGAAGCTGTAGCCTTTCGGCGGCATCAAGGCATGTGGTAGACTCGCAATGGCGGACACTCAATACAGCCTCATTTCCCTTCCCCTCAGGATCTTCGACGATGACCCCCTCCCCGCGCTGAAAGCTACTATCGGTCGGGACAACGGCGAGGTTCTGCCATACACCGTACCATCTTTCAAAATCGGCACACTTGATGCCCTAGTACAGCATGCAGACGACCTGGCAAAGCTCAGTTCTGGATGCGAGGCCATGTTGTCCAAGGTCTCCGACTCCTTGAAGACGGTCCTTGACGGGGACGAAGCCAAGGCAGCACAGCATAAAACAGTCAATGACAGTACGCACCCAATTCCTAGCGGTTGCCCAGCCAATACCATGCTGACCAACCTTGGTAGAGTCCACGGATCAATACTTGCGCTCATTCGTGTGGAACAAGGGGCGATACCAGGTGGATCGGCCACTGGGTGAACTGATAGAGAACCTGCACAAGGAGTTGGCCACTGAAGATAACAGTGTCAAGACCAAGTTCAGCCAGTACAATGGCGTTAAAGCCAACCTCGCCGCATTGCAGAGAAGACAAACGTGGGCCTGCCAAACCACCTAACTTGTGCGTTGAAGTTAATATCTTTTAGGGGCAACCTTTCGACCAAATCCCTCACCCCTATCGTCGACCCCACCATCCTAGTGCAAGACTCCGAGTTCCTAGAAACACATCTGATTGCCGTGCCCTCGAACGCTCGCAAGGACTTTCTCCGAAGCTATGAGACTCTCGTAGACTGGGCCGTGCCGAGGTCCTCTGCCCAAGATATCGAGTCCAAGGTGTTTGGGGTCGTGCCGCGATCCTCCGTCCAAATTGCCCAAGACGACGAGTTCACGCTTTTTGCAGTTACGACTTTCAAAAAGGTCAGCGCCGAGTTCCTGCAAAAATGTCGAGAACAGAAATGGACCCCACGGCAATATAAGCATATCGAGGGAGGCAAAAAAGAGGAACAACTCGAGCTGGCCCGCGTCACAAAGGACGAGGAGAAGGCTCGGGCTGATGCTCTGCGGCTCGGACAAGCAAGTTGGAGCGAGAGTGTCATGATCTGGGCACATGTCATGACTTTGCGCGTGTTCGTCGAGACGGTGCTGAGGTATGGCTTGCCTCTGGAGTTTGTTTCGGTGCTTGTTAAGGTAAGGTCTAGAACAACAACCCGCATCAAAAGGCGAAACATTACTCACCAGACCATAGACAACGCCAAAGCTGGCCAAAAAGGTGAAAACGGCTCTGGACTCGGCATACTCATACCTCGGTGGAAATGCCTTTGGAAGAGATAAGCGAGGACGGGTCACCAAGGACGACGCGTCCATGACATCGGAGATGGCTGCCGCAGGCTTTAACGTTGGAGAAGGAAGTGAATATACGGCGTATGTGTATTATGAATTAGAATTCCCTTAGTCGACACTTGTGGGGAGCTTTTGGCGGATGGCGGACGTGCAGCGCCAAGGCCGGGAGTACCAATTATGGGCACACATATGGTCCTGCGATGTCAAATACCTCGTTCTACCACCCCCAATTACCTCAGCCTTGACAACGCCTCCTTGTTCTATCTTTGTACACAGTGCAAACCAAATACCTCCCTGGGATAGGCTGCGGCGACCATGCTCAAGCAGTCTTGGTCTGGCTAATGAGGCCTTTGTCCGTTAGGTAATCCGCAATTTTCTGCACAGATTCCTCCACACTGAGCTGGTCAGTCCGAATCGAGATTTCAGGTGACTCCGGCGCCTCGTAAGGAGCCGAGATGCCTGTGAAGTCCTTGATCTCACCAGCACGAGCCTTCTTATAGAGCCCCTTGGGATCCCGTTTCTCAGCTTCGGCAAGGGGAATGTCGACAAAAACTTCGATGAAGGGGAGGGCATCATCTCCGGCTACCGAGGCGTTGGCATGTAAGTCTCGTGCGATCTGTCTGTCGGCGCGATAGGGGGAGATGAAGGAGGTAAGCGTGATGGTAGATGAATCGGCAAAGAGCTTTGCAACCTGTCGACGAGCGGTTGGCGCGCTGGTTAGCAAGGCGACGAAGACCGAAAAGGGGGGGGGATAGAAAGAAAATTGTCCCACCTCAGCAATGCGGCGAATATTCTCATTCCGGTCCTTTTCGGAGAAGCCCAGGTCCTTATTCAATCCGAAGCGCATATTGTCGCCATCGAGCCGGTAGGATGCCAACCCAAGATGGAGCAGATGCTGCTCGAGGGCAGTTGCGACTGTCGACTTGCCCGACGCTGATAGCCCTGTAAACCAGATGGTGAAGCCGCGTTGGCCGCGCAACTCGTTTCGCTCATGGCGCGAGAGCGACGGGTGCCAGGTAATATTGCTGTTCAAAGCCAATCGGTCAGTATGAGACCATGAGTGGCCATCTGGCGGCAATAGTGAGAGGAGGAACCTGGAAGTTGCCTGCTCCAGCTGCCCCGCCATTTGCGATTTCCCCGCGGAATGAGCGAGTGCAGAGACGAGTTCTCAAGAAGCACTCACGTAGCCATTGAGTTTCCGCTATGGTCAAATGTCTAGACAAACGGCCCCAGAATTTTCTTTCAAGATAATGTTGGCGGGCTATTACACGGCAGTGTCTCAAGTGCAAGAAACCGGTTGCTTGGTCTCCCGCGGAGAGAACCCCAATGTGTACACGTTCGCAAATGGCGCCATTTTAGGCCCGCTTGGTTGCGAAGAGCCACCGGCAATTGACTTGGATAAGTACCTTAGTTAGGTACATACATATATGTACAGTACATACCTAGGTACCTGGTGCCTACTTAAAGACTCTCTCTCTCGCCCGCGTTACCCCACCTGGTGCCCGCTTAGTGCCTCCCTAGGTACCTGTGTAAGGTACGCAGATAGGTTGACCCTTCTTCGGTTGGATACCAGAGGAATTTAGCGGCAGCCAGAAACCAAAGGGGTTTTTGTTTGACCTTCAAAGGTCTTTCCTGCAGCCGAAGAAGCTTTACCTAGTGATCCTTTGTATACATATAGATATCTATACCGAATCTCGCGAGAAAGGAAGGGAAAAAAGCGAAGAGGAAGGGGGAAGGAGGAAGGGGGGAAAGAGAAAAGGGGAGGGGAAAGAGAAAGGGAGGGAAAGGAGAAAGAAACCCAAGAAGAGAAGCCGAACGCCGGGGTTCCGCCGTTGAATTATACGTCAAGCAACTCTATCATTCTTGCACAACAACATCCCCCTCTCTGTCCGTTTGTCTGTCTATTTGTCTCTAAAAGAACCCGCTCTATCTACGCTCCCTTTTCAATCTGGCTCTCAGCTCACAGGATATACCTTTGCCATCATCTGCACCGTTTGGATCAGCATACCGGTGGCTGCAGCCTCAAAAGAGGCATTGTAGGGGTTGGATATCGAACATACCGACGCCTGTTTCGGTGAAACATAAAGAGCACTTGCTGTGGCCAAAACCACCGGCTGCTGGCCGTCCTCGGTAGGGAGCGTTTCGATATGGCCCTCGACCCATGCTTTTCTTCCTTCCACTTTAACAGTCTTGGCCCGCAGCACCAGGTATTGGTTGGCTACGGCCGGTGCCTTGTAATTAATTTCCAGTTTCGCTGTCATGCCAATGTTGTAGGGGAGAACCGGAAAGCAGCACCTTGCGAGCCCCTCGTCCAGCATGGTCGCCAAGAACCCCCCATGTATGATCCCCACGTGGCCACACAGATCTGTCCCCACGTGGCTGATCTGCACGAAGCTCTCGCCGTTCCGTTCGGACCAGCTAAAGGGAGGTACCGTCACCTTGCCCGAGCCTATGAGAGTGCCGCCAGTCAGGTTGTGCTGCCGCCATGCCGGTGGTATCTTCATGTGTGGGCGGGACTCGACGAAGTCGGAGTTTCCGCGGAGAGACACAGCCAGCGGGTGGGAGCTGATGAAGTCCTCCTTGGCAAGGGCATCGTCGCCTTCGGGCGTGAATAGGGAGAGGGACTCAGCATCACTTGGCGGCGACAAGATAGCCGTGACGGACTGGTAAGCTGGCGCTGCGGCCATGATGAACCCAAGCGAGGCGAACAGCAAGGCACGAGCGGTGAGCGAGGCAGTCCTGCGAAGGAGGGAGGGTCGAACTGCGAGACTTGATGCTGCAGGTAACACGCAACTAGAGGTTAGCCAAGGTTGGCACGAAAAGGAAAGTATGAGGTCGGCCTTGGATTACCAGTCGCAGTAGAGAGTGTTCGGAGTGGTGCTGCTTGGGAGAATCGAGCACGAGCGAGCTCGGGAGGCCGGGGGCAGCGACGTGCAGTTGAAAAGACAAGACGGGCAGACATTTCGTGGCCGGGACAGGGAGCGCGGCCCTTTGGGCTTTAAGAGAATGTACTGCGCTGGACGGGTGCTGGGGACGGACTGGAGACAGAAGGCCCAGAATTGAACGCGATGCGCGAGCCCCACCCCACCTCCTCGTTTAGGATTGTCGGCCGGGCACCTTGCGAGGCGGTCACGGAGCGAGGACAAGGTAAAACGCTTCTTGCCGACCGATGGGTGCCGGGCCTGGTGAATTCCAGGTTGGGCCAGAGAAAAAGAATGGAAAGTTCTTCTTTTACCTTGGGCCAGTACAGCACGCCACGGCAACCCCCCGGCGCAGCACACTCCTTCAGGCCCAATTTTCCCTCCGCAGCTTTTGGTATCTTGGTGATACTCTGTAGTTGATGGGTATTTGTAGTTGACGAGCGAGGTAGGGGCGGACCAAGACGAGACTGGTTCGACCCGGCGCCTGACCTCAATCCCGAGAGAGAAATGCACTCGAGAATGGGGGTAATATGTCGTGGCCCACGCTCATCAGGCGTAAGGTTGAGCCTCGGCTGCTTCGCTCAGTTTGGAGGCTTACCATTTAGGTAATGGGGGGAGGGGCAGGATCGCCAACTTACATATCCGTATAGGTAGGTAAAATACATGTACCTTCCTCGCAGTAAGTACCTTAATCCGTGACCGCCAAAGGCCCCACGACGAGCCCGTCTTGTTGTCAGATTATTGTTTGCATTTCTAGCCGCTAGAAGAACTGCTTGGAGGACATCTCCGGTCCATGCTATCCTACTGGACGTAATTGTCTGGTCGTCACTGAACGCAATTGTCTGGTCGTCACTGAACGCAAGGGACGGATACGTACGGTAGTATACATGTATCTAATATACATACATAAATAATATGGGGGAAATAATTGGCACCATGTCTCGCTGTCTCTGTTGCTGTGATCTCCCCGCACTTTTTATCCAACGCATTGATGAATGACGCAAGGCCTGTCTCTCACCAATCAGGTGATCATCATGAAGTGGGAAACCTGTTCCAGAAGGATCCGAGGTGTTTGTGGTGTATAAATAAGATGGCATATGGCTTGCAACTCCACCGTGCCTCATACTTGCTGTGGTATCTGCTCACCCTCTACCTACCAAGATACAACTCATTGTAAAAACTCTATTTGCTCCAGGAACATGGTAAGTGGTGAAGCAACAGCAATGGGAATTGACGGCCACAGGTGGGCTGACAACAACGTGGGTACAGGCGACCGAAGAGACAGTGAACCTTGGGCCTCCCCATGAACCCAAGGAGGAGTCAATCAGGTTATTCAACGAGATTAAGCACGAGCTGAAAAGGAATCTCGTCCATATCCGCCACGAACACAACAGTAAGTAAGCTCTGGTCATTCAGTCAATATCCAGGCAGTTATGCGCCAGGGTGTCGCCCTCCCGCTTACGAGGCATACAGAGCACGAGCCCGAGTACTTTGCCGCCGTCGAGCATCTTAGTGACTCGGAGCTGGCTGGCTTTAATGCCGATGACTTTGAGGAGGTTCGAGTAGCTTCCTCTGCGTACGGAATCCACCTTTTTGGCAAGTTGCGCATCCCAGCCTTGCCAGAGGGAGGGCCGGCATATATCCACTTCCGCGCCTTCACCGGCGGCCCTGAGCACGAGGCCAAGTTGCACTGCATTCACACCGAGGAGAAGGACGAACCAGATGGCGGCAAGACCTTCAGAGCAATCTTCACAAAGAATGATGCCCTTGAGTGGTTTGAAACTTGACTGGGAGATGGGCAGAATGTCGGATAACCCGAATATTAGGGGGAGGATCGCTTTTCGTACTGTTTGTATCTGGCGTTGGGCAAATTCCTGCCAACCCAGCCAAAACATAATATTACCTATCATCTATTTATCCTAAGCTTTCAGAGTGTAAGGCACATCATTGATCGTCCAAACCGCTATCCTCAGCCGCCATCATCTCGGCAAAGTCATCTGCCGATGCAAATGTCGGCATAGCCTTCATCTCCTTCCTTCTCTGCCTGTTCTCGTAGTTCTTGCCCTTCGGCTTCTCCTCCTCGGCAGCCTCGCCATCTTCGTCTTCGGAATCATGGAATATGTCCTCGAAAGCAACATCCTCACCTGGGCCATCCGGTCCCTCGTCCGACATGTCATTGGCGGAGTCCTCGATACCTAGATCGTCATCAGATTCATCATAATCCTCCATCTCCAGGTCATCTTCGTCGTCTTCATCTGCCCCTTCAACTTCCGGTCGTGAGCTGACCAGAGCGTCCCAAATCTCCTCCTCCGCCTCGTCGTCGGACCCGGCTACATCGACTGCGGGCTTCTTAGGTCTCGCAGTTTCTGTAGGCTTGCCAATGCGGGCGAAGTACTCGTGGAAGAACGCATCCTCTGCCGAGACTTGTTCTGGCTTCAGATTCCAGAATGAAGCTGAGTTAACAGCAGGCTGCTGCCTGGCGTTTGCCTTACTCGAGATGACTACATGGGAAGTGCTGCCAGATGCATGAACCGGTTGCATAATAGAGCTTCCTCTCTTCATCTCGGAGGCCTTGGGGTTCCTGTAGACAAACTTGTCTAGGAAATGCATCAACGTATGGCTGGCCAGCTCCGGCTTGGGCAGTGAGTTTTGTCGGGTAAACAGATTCGATGCGAATACACAGACTGCAGGGTGGAAATGAGATAGAAAGGGGAACTGTGCACCATCTGTCAACACACGTCACACGAGTATGGCAATTAAAACTTACGATCTCCCAGAGACAGCTGCGGTGGGCATTGCTGTGCTCGGGGTCCCGCTTTCGACCATCGTAGTCTCCACTACGCCGAGTATTGCTCGTCGTCGCAATTGCCTCCTTCAGAGCAGCGCCGTGGGAGGGCTCATCTTCGGGCACATCTTTATACACCTCTTCGCCATCATCGCCATTGTCTTCGGGCACGTCCAGAAGAGCATGGAGGTCGGGGAAGGTTGTCTCCAGCTCAGCTATCAGAAAAAGAATGCCGCATGCAAATGATGGCTGATGCAGGTTCAGCACCTGAACCAGTCTCTTGACAAACGCCTTAACCCGTCGAACATCCACATCGTTCTTCATAGAACGGTACAGAAGGTTGAGATAAAGGGCTTGTTTGGATGAGGTGACGAGTCTGGGGTCCAGAAGCGATTCATAGAGAGTCCGATAGAACCTCTCAACCGCCAGGTGCTTTGACGTGGCGAGTAGCTGGATAAGCATTAATGCCTGAACGCTGGTGTTGAAATTTGACGAGTGTGTTATACGGAACAACGTCTCAAGATGCTTCTCCAAAGTAGAGTCGTCCGCCTTGGTGAAGGGAACCGCTCGGTTGACGCCCGTCAACAAGGAAGAAACGAGCTTCTGCGCCGTTTCCTCTTCGTTGGTAGGCGTGTCCGTGTTGTTCGGGGCCTTAGGCTTCCACTTCTTGTTCTTCTTCCGACCCCCATCGGGCTTCTTGACGGCATCATGACTGTCGAGGCTTCCAAGAGACCCACTTTTCAAGAGGGAGAGAAATATCTCAAAGTAGATGCGCAATAGGGTGTCCGCAACAGCTGGTTCTTTGCTGCTCAAAATGGTCTGATTCAGCGTATTGATGGCGTAATATCTAGTTCGCAGATTCTGGCCCGGTTTCAGAAGCACTTCTTGTTCGATGGCGTTGATGATGATGCCTTTCATTTCTGGATGAACATTGAGCAATTGCAGCAAGAGATAAGAGGCTCGTGACGCAATTTTTCGGTCCCGATCGCCAAGCTTGTTTACCAAAAGACGGAGCAGATTGGCCTCTTGCTCCGGCTTGTCTTTGAGGAGGCCAAAAACAAAATCTAGAGCCCGTGACCTCGAGTATTCAATCTCATCAGAGCACCAGACCTCGAGCAGCTGGATGATCCGAAAATATGCACTCTTCAGCCAGTCTTCGTAAGCCCACATCATCAAGTGAGACGTGGTCAGCTTTCCTGGGAGCTTCTGCCCCTTCACCCAGGTCGATGTTCCAGCTTCTTCTAGCGACCCTAGCAGCGCGGGCTGCGCATTGAAGGGACTGAGACGACGGTCCTCAGGAAGTACCGAGCCATTCCCAAGAAGATCCACGAGTGCCCCAAGTGCAGCGATAGCCTGTCCACGGCTCTTCTTTCCGGCCAGATTTAAGAGGTTCTCAAATGGCTTGCAGTTGTGGAGGGGGGACTCCTGGATCGACAGAGTCAGGGCAGACACTTTGTCAGACAGAGTTCCTGTCAACATGATGGTAGACATGAACTTTTGTGTCGAGCGAGAAGACTGCATTGCGCTGTAGTTAGTGGCGTCCTCTTCCAGCAAGCTCTCAGCATAAGCCTTCAGATTGGCGATTGAAGACAAGTGAGGCTTGGTGTTGGCGGGGATAGCTGAGGCAAGGCCTTCCACGCTGATACCGTGCCAATCAGGCCGAGGGTCGAAAACCTGGTGTAGGTTAGATGAAGTTCTCCATGGGAGGCTGTAGGGATCTGCCGACATGACGGCTCACTGACCAGCTTCCCTGCATGCTTCCCTGCATGCTTCCCGTGGCGAGTTCCCAAGGGCGATAGACCAGCGACTTTCTTAACGATCTCTGGTTCTTGCACTTCTTCTTCTTCCTCCTCCTCTTCTTCCTCCTCCTCCTCTTCTTCGTATTCATCTTGCCCCTCGCCCGCGTCCGCGTCGCTGGCGAACTCTTCGGATGCGTCGTCGGTGTGAACGTTGTTGTCATCGAGGGCGTTATTGATGCCTAAGCTTGAGGCAAACTTCGCGAGCTCGTCTCGAAATGCCTCGTCTACAGAAATATCCTGCGAAGTCTTAGGTTTGTTGGCATCCCCGCCTTCGTCGCCTGAATCGACATTGGCGACAAGTTCAAGATCATCTTGATCGCCGCCAAGGGCCAGAATTTCTTCGAGCAGCGAGTTGGAAGTAGCATTTTTCGAATGCTTGGTCTTTCGTTCATCCCTATCCTTCTGGCCCGCGGGGCGAGTTTGCCGCCTCTTTGAGTCAGTGCCATCGCCGCCTTCGTGCGGTCTCTTTCGTGTGGTTGACGGCCCTTCAGATTTGGAAAGAGACTTGTCGATCTTGGTCGTCAGCTGAGCAAGGGCGCTTTCGTCGAAATTCGGCACATCAGCCGATTTCTTCTGCTTTTTGGTTCGGGTTGAGGAGCCCATTATGATCGCCCTGAACACTGTCGGAAAAAATCGAATGAATTGCCCGTCAAAAGGCGGGTATTATTGTCGTTAATATCTTTAAGAAAAAATATTCTGGATGGGCAGAAGAGGTGGGGGTCGGGCCCCACAGCAAGGAGAATTGGCCAATGGGTGAAGCTGACGGAAGCTGAAGCGATGCCAAGTATGTCTGACCACCCCGAACCTGCATTTTGGGGATAGTGGAATTCTCAAAAGCTGCTGCCCTTGTATCCGTACATACCCAAATTAACCTTCAATGGCCGTAGGCTACAAGATTTGTTCGAGGCCAGTCCACGTTCAACCGCATCCACGTATCCCAGCTAATCCGCCACTGTCCCAGCGCTCCAATATTCATTCGGGCGGCATAGGACGACACAATGGTGGGACAGGTAGCTTCTCGGCTTTCTAGAGTATGGATGCCGAGCGGCGGGTTTGCGACTCCAGCAGTCGAAGATGCCCACTCCAAGCTCATTCGTGCAGGATTTTTGCGCCAGTCGCATTCGGGCATTTTCCATATGCTGCCATTGGGGCGTAGAGTCCAAGACAAGGTCGAGGCCCTGGTGGCGAGGCACATGGAAGAGTCTCTCGGGGCCTCGAGAGTCTCTCTGTCGTCCATCTCAGCACAGGCTCTGTGGCAGAAAACGGGGCGTCTCCAAAATATAGCCTCCGAGGTTTGTCTTTCCCGGCAGCCTCATATGCCTGCCAAAGGATTGCTAGATGCTGACACACTCTCACAGCTGTTCAAGTTTTCTGACCGCAAAGATGTGGCATACCTCCTGTCTCCCACGCACGAGGAGGAAATTACGTCGCTAGTCGCCCGGACAGTGAGGTCGTATAAAGAGCTGCCAATTCGCCTCTATCAGATCACCCGCAAGTACCGCGATGAATTCCGCCCGCGTCATGGTCTCCTCCGCGGCCGCGAGTTCACCATGAAGGACCTATACACGTTTGACAGCAGTGTCGTGTCTGCTCTGGAGACGTATGAGAAGGTCCGGGTTGCTTACTCCAAAATCTTCGCCGAGATGAAGTTACCTGTTCTGGCAGCCAAGGCTAGCTCTGGCGACATGGGAGGCGACCTGAGTCACGAGTACCACTTGCCCATATCGCTTGGAGAAGACCGAGTTGTCAGTTGCAATAGGTGCGACTACGCCACTAACGAAGAGATAGCTGAGACGCCTTCGGTTGAAAAAGTGTCCCCCGGTGTGGCATTGAGGGTCTGGCGAGGCATCACCAAAGACAGAGCGACATTAGTCAACGTTTGGTTCCCTGAGAACACAAATCAGCGTGGCAGTAATGGCACGTCCAAGTACACGAGCCAGGACATCAACAAATCTGTGGTTCAATCCATTGTCCCTGATCTGGTCACTGACGTGGAGGATGCGATACCACTTTGGGAAATCGCTGTAAGTGGCGAGACGAAAACAGCAAGCAAGATACTAAACATCATTGATGGCCGGCTCCCTACCTCCCTATCGGCGGACATGGCAATGTCAAAGGAGTCAGGCATATCGATTTGGCCCGATGAACTGAACCCACCACAGTGCCCGTTGCCTCTTTCTGTCCACGACAGTGGGGAAAACAACAGCAAGCTACTTAACCTTCTTCGAATCCGTGACGGGGATAAATGCCCGCAATGCTCGTCCGGGGCGCTGAGAGTGGTAAAGGCCGTTGAGCTCGGTCATACCTTCCACCTTGGAACCCGGTATTCTGAGCCGCTCAAGGCAGAAATATGTATCCCTCCCTCTACACGGAGCGTCCCTATGCAAATGGGATGCCATGGAATCGGCATCTCGCGCATAATCGGCGCGGTTGCTGAACATCTGGCAGACGACAGGGGGCTTAACTGGCCCGCTGCTATTGCACCCTATTCGTGCGTTGTTATAGCAGGGAGAGAGTGTGATGAAGCAGATGCGGTGAGGGTGTACCAGCAGATGGTGACTTCGGCTAGAACAGAGAGTGCTCATTTAGATGTGGTGTTCGATGACAGGAAGGTGTCGTTGCCGTGGAAGCTGACCGATGCCGACCTTATTGGATTCCCGGTAATTGTTATTCTAGGAAGGGAGTGGCGCACATCGCGGAGAGTAGAGATTCAGTGCCGGCGACTAGGCTTAAAGGAGCTGGTTGAGATGGAGAACTTGCTACGTTTTATAAACCACCTACTTATTAAACTATAGCAGATAGGGAAATTTTATAAACTTATATAATTAAATTATATAAGTAAATAAGTACTTGTTAAAGGATTAGGTATTAAGTAAGTTAGTATATTAAGGTAGAGAAGGTATAAGATGTTAATGGAGCTTAGGAATATATTAAAGAAGGGATTTTATATTAATAAAGGAGAAGAGAGAATGATTTTAATTTTTAATTATTTAACTAATTAATAGCTTATTAAACCTTTTTTTAATAAGTATTAGAGGTTATAAAAGTTTAAATTACGTAGAGTATGGAGTATAATAGTTATATTCTCTTATAATAAGCTTATTTAATGCTTATAAAAATAAGAGTTAAGATTGAAGCTAGGCCTAAGTAAAGTTTCTTTTAAAATAGCTATGTATTATAAAAAAGTTATACTTAAAAACTAAATTATTAAACTTTTAATAGTTTAATCTTATTAAAGGTCTAGCTTATTATTAACCTCTTGTTAGTCTAAGGAGTCCTAACTACTAGGTTACTGTAAGAGTATAGCTCTTAAGCATTAATTTATAAAGATGACTCAACCATTACTTGACTTGAGCAAAGTAGTCTTAGTGTCCTAGCTACTCTCATGCTCTTTCCTTAAAGAGGATCTCCCTTAAGCTTTAATTAATTAGAAAGTTAAAGATTAATGCTACTCACCCTTTCCTTCTTACTATAAAATCCCTCCTTTAAGCTTATTTTAATCTTTGCTTACGCTGCATACCCTCTTTATTTTAATATACTTACTTACTTAGTACCCAATACTTAAATACGTTAATCGTTCTCCTTATAGAGCTTTAAACTATTAAAATTACTATAATATAAACTTACTTTATTTCTAAATAACTTTTAAAACTCCCCTTCTACATCATAAATCTTTTTAAACATCTAGAGCTACTTTATACAAGTTACAACTTAAAATTATAATATGTTAATAACTTTTATTAAATTACTATTAAAACTTACAGTAAGCTAGCCCTACTAGGTTTATTGAATAGTGCTTAAATAGGGGTATTACAGTAGACTATATACTATAACTTAGAAGATGTTATAATAGACTATATACTATAACGGTTACTAGCTGCAGAAGCTAGACTTATAGGTAAAATGTAGGCTTAAAGAGCTTGTATTCTAGTGTGTATTATGGTAACCGATTCAACTATAATAAGGAGTAGAAGGTAAGCTTAAAGAGCTTATATTCTAGTATAATAGTAGAGCTTAGTAAAGTGCTAAGAGAAGCGAATATAACTAAATTATAGTAGACTATGCACTGTAATAAAAGGCTATTATAGTAGACTATGCACTATAAAATAAGGAAGTCAAATAAAGTGAACTATATACTATAATAACTATATTGTTACTTGTGTAATTGCTTATAAAAAGGAAAAAGTAGTACTATTTAAGGAGGGTAAGTGCCTTTATATCAGCCGTTAATTACATTTTAGAACCTTCTATCTGCTTACGTAATGCTTACGTAATGCTGACAAATACACTGTAGATTAGTAAGCAAAGCTCTGTAATTATATCTTTCTAGAGGCTTCTAGTGTATTCCAGTACATTCTAGCACCTTCCAGCATCTTTTAGCACCTTCTAAGTAGTAAACTCGCTACTATACGTCAGTATTAGCTGCGTTAGCGCTCGCCACCGTTCGTTAGCACTCGCTACTGCTGCTGTAAGCTCTGTATAGAGCTGTTATTATAGGCGGGTGCCCTCTAGCTATAATAGCCTATAGTAGGCTTTACAGAACATTAATACAGGTATATTTCAACAATTACTTATATAAGATAGTTAATATAAAACATTCTAGTTAATTTAATAAATAATATTAGAACTTTAGAATTATTTTACAAAAATAACTTACTAGTTAATAAATTAGCTTAGCTCTAGCTAACTAATATATTTATAATTAAAAGCCTGAATATAAACTATTTGAAGTTAATAAGCTTGGGAAAAGTTATTGCTGAGTTTAAAAAGGAGCTTGCTATGCTTAAGGGCTAGTAAAATACTTTAGCTTAAAGTAGTAATAATTAAAGCAAAATAAATCTTAGCTAGCTTTTATATTATAAAAGAAAATAAAAGGAATTTTAAACTTTTTATTATATATAAGTTATATTTTATTTATTATTTAAAGAAATTTAAAGTAAGTAATTAGTTATAAAGTATTTAGTTTTTAACTTAAAGCTTTCTTTAAAATAAAATAATGGATTGTAAATTATAATTAATTAAGTTTTTAATATAATAAAAATACTTTTAAAAAAACCTTTAAAATTAATGATGTTTATAAAAATAATAAATATATTATTAACTAACAACTAAAATTTAAAAAGGTTATACTTATAAATGTATTTAACTTTTTTATATTATACTTCATAAAATAAAAGCGTAAAAATAAAGAATAATTTTATTATTTAGGAAATAAAAAAGTAATTTAGCTATAAAATACCTAATAAAGTTTAACATTAAAGTTTTTAATATTTTTTTAATAATAAAAAAAGGAAGTTAATAATATAAATATTATAAAAAAATATTACATTTATTATAATAATAAATTTAAAAATAATAGCTATATATATATATCTTATAATTATTAATAAATAAAGAATATTTTTTTAAAAAATAATTTCTTCTAAAATAATAATAGTTAATAAAATAGTATTAAATTATAATTGTGGGAATAGTAGCTCTTTAAGGGGCATGGAGCATTAAGAAGGTAAAAAGAGTAGCCATCACGTAACTATAAGGACTACAAGGACCCATATAGATCAGCTACATTAAAAGATTTCCTATCAACCTAGTTAAGATCCTTCTTCTTCCTGAGAACAAGATAGATTAATACAACCACCACACAACCCACTAGCTACTACTACGTGGCTAACCAAACTACTTATTGCAATAGTTGTTAACTAATGTAATTAACCCTATTAATCCAATACTAATTAGTAATTAACCTAATACAATTCAACTATAGAGCAGCAAAGATCCAGTAGTAATAGCAACCGTAATTTACTACTAAGTAATCATAATCGTTGGACAGGAAGCAACATGCATTTCAATATAGGAAAAGCACTACTTACATGCAGAAAGCCCTAACAGCATTATAACGGCGTGCGTGAGCAAGCTTCTTTTAAGCACGTAAAACCCTTAAAGGAAATAGTAAAATAAAAGCCTCAAGGGCAGTTAGAGAAAAAGCATACCTCGCTATAATCAGCTACCTACGTTCATTACGCATTTCGACTAAAGCGATTGCAACTACAATTATAGCCTTACAACTTCTCAATTATTATAAAAAATCCCTTTATTTACCTAACCTTTCTATTAACTTACCCCTCCATTACTATATTTATACAAACAAAAATATCCTAATATAAAAATAATATAGCAGCCTTATATAATAACCCTAAGATCGCTAGCATTATGGACTTTACTTAAGAAGGTAAAGACTTCAACTTTAATAATAAAAACTAGTGCAAACTAAAACGTTTAAACATTTACTTAATTAATTATTTTAATATTTATAAAAATAACGAACTTACTAATAAAATGCTCTTTATCTAGTTTAAAGAAAACTTCTAAAATTAGGATGAAAATATCTTTAAGGATTTTAACAAGACCTTTTATATAACTTTTAAGCACTTCCTTAATAACTATAATATTTATTTTAATAGTAATAACATTATTTTAACCCAGCTTTATAATTTAGCGAACGCTAATAAGTTCTTTAAATAGCTAAAGTAAAAACTTAGCAAATATATTGCTATATAAAAAAATAAGTTTAAGTTATATTATAACTTAAACACTACTAAAAATAAATAAAAAATAAAGTAAAGGAAAAGAAAAAAACGTTATTAACAATAATAGCAGCGATCTTTTAACAATTTAGCTTAAAACCCCTAAAACCCCTAAAATCAAAAGCCCAAAAATTCTAAATATTATGCTTAAGCGTAATATAAAAATCCTTATAATTACATTATAGTAAAGGTTTTAATTAATTTAAATAAGCTATATAATAATAATAAGAAGTTTAATAGCGAATTTTATAATATACTAAATGCAAAAATTAAGATTTTTTAAGATTTTTATAAGAAAATAAAAATTCTATAAAATATATATTATAAAATATACTTAACTATATTAAAGGATAAAATAAAACAATTTTATTATAACTATATTATTAAAAAAAGCTTTTCTTTTAATTGAATAATATAATAAACTAAATAATTCTTTTATATAGTTAAAAACTAATAGCTTTACCTATAAAAATAGTAGTTTATTACCTTCTAATAAATTATAACAACCAACCTAAATAAAACTTTACTAAAAAACCTTAAAACTATAATTATACAACTACAAAAGATTTACAAAAAATTATTAAGCAATTACTAAAGCAACTACAACCTTATAAAGTAATTAATTAATACCTATTAAAACGTTAAAATTTACACACTAATTATCATTAAGCTAACAACTACCTTTAAAAGCGTTGCTTTTAACTTGCAAAGTACAGTTAATATCTACTTATAATACTACAAACAAATCCTTAAACAATACTATACTATTTAGAATTCCTATTATTACAACCTTAATAACAATAATAGAAACAAGTAATACTAGGTTAACTAACAGTATAAAGGCAGCAACCAATCCAATAGTAAAAACAATAACCAAAAAAACTACTATAGCAGCAGCGAATTCTAGCAACTATTCAAACCTCTTAGTAACAACAACAATCACAATAACAACAACGTTAAAAAATGCTTTATATGCAAAAAACAAAGCTATTAGTTTATAAAGCACCTAATTTCTAAACGCTAATTAAAATAATAATAGTAAAAGCGCTATATATAAAAATATAACAATAGAAATAATAATTTTATAATATTTTTAATTAACTATAAAAATATTAATATTAGCAGCTTTAAAACTAAAATTAAAACTAACATTAGTAAATTTAATATTTAATATAATTAATAAAAATTAAGTTTAAATATATTATTTAAAAGCTTTTACACATTTTATTATATAGTTAATAGGGATGCAATTACTATTATTTTAAATAACTAAACAATTATTTATACTATTACAAAAGCTAACATTTTTAAATAACAAACTCCTAACAAACCTATACACATCTTCTATTTTAAAAGCTACTATAATGCAAAAATTGTCTAAAGAATTATATTTAATATAAAAGCAGCTAAAGTATTAACAGCTAGCAAAAGTCAAGTTTAAATATTATAAAAGAAAATCTTAAATATAAAAATTAACCTTTTAATAGCTAGTAATTACCAAATATAATTCAATAATAACCCTAAAAGTATTTTTCTTAGTATTATTACTATAAAAACCTTATTTAACATTTTTAACTTTTAAATTATATTAACAAATACTTTATTTTTACTTTATTTTTTAAATATAAATAAATATAACGTTTACTTTAATAATATCTTTAATATTATTATATATAAAGGTAAAAGTTACCCAATTATTTACAAATAGGATTACCTATTCCTTCTACTAAACAAACTCAAAAAAACTATAATTTAGTACAATATAATAAAAATTAAATTATACTAATTGCACTAGCAATTCAGCCACTCTTTAATTAAATGCTTATACAAAGTACTTATTTACGCTAATTATAACAAACTTAACCAAAATATTATAAAAAAAATTACAAAGTTCTATTATTAATATTAAATATATAGCAACTTACTTAGCTAATTCCAATTTATAATTTATAAAAATATTAACTTTAATTATTAAATTCTTATAAACGTTATATACATTAGTAAAAAGCTTACTATTTATATTATTAATAAAGTAATTACCTTTTAAATAATACAATTCTTTTATAATATAATAGTAAAAGCTACTTAAAATACTATTTAAGCTATATAAATTAATATATACATTAAACTACTTAATATTATCATTACTAACGCTAATACTAACTTTATAACAATAAAGTTCTATAATAACGTTAAAACAATAGCAATTATTATTAAGGAAGTCTTTATTAAAGCCTACAATTCAATAAGTAAGCTAGAACATTACTACAAACTATTACAATATACATATAAAGTTATTTTAGCAAACCTATAAAATACTAATATAATGCTAAACCAAGTTTTGCAAATAGCTATAAAAGTAATAAACAATACTACTAGCTTTAACGAACTAGTTCTTATATTACTTATTTTTAGAACTTATTTACATATATCCTTTTCATTATTACTATTACCATCTATTAAAATACGCGCAAATACTATATGCAAAGCGATAGCTAAAATATAAAAAGCTAAAGCTAAACATTAAGTTAATAAAGCCCTTGCTACTTAAAATAATTTAAGTACCCTTACAACCCTTAACCTTCTACTTTAAAGTAAAATTAAAGTATAACGGAAAGTATAAAAATAAACTAAACTACATATTCTACTTGTATAAAATGGAAAGATTTATATAATCGAAATTAATAGAAAACTAATTAATTTCTGTATTATAGTAATTAAATTATATTACTAAAACAAGACTATAGTTATTCTAAATACTAAAATTAATTACAACTTTAACTATACTTTTAATTATAACAACAATAATAACTAAGCGCTATTAAAAAAAAGTACCTCCAGCCCCAAAATAACGCAGACGGCCTCCCAGCTTTAAGAACAAGCTTAAAATCCAAACCCTCAATACCAATATTATTATAATTGAAAAAGTTACCTTTATAACAGCGTATATAACAGCAAAAAAGCAAACTGACTATAACTTAGCGATTTAGCTCTAAAAAGAAAGAAAGATTATAATTGTAAGTAAACTATTTAAGCAATTTAACAAAAAGAAAGTTAATGCTTTTATTTTAAGAAGAGTATTTAAATTTAAATAGTACAACTTTAAAAAGTATAGCAATATACACATTTTTAAGTTACATTTAGTAAGAAAAATTAAAGGTAAAGCTACTAATATACCCTACGAAAGGTTACGCTTTATTATTTAAGGTTATAATAATAAAAGTAAAGAAATAATCTTTATACAAAGCCTAACGATTTACTGGGCTAGTTAACGAATTATCATCGTTTTTACACCCTTTTTTCTATTTTGAGGAATAAAGTTATAGCTTTAAAATATTATATAAGCGTATACCTAGTTGAAAACCCCGCTATAACGGATAATTCTAGTATAATTTTTTAAGGAAATCCACTACCTACACTTTAAAGGAACAATTATAAAGGTTATTCAATTGTTATATGGTATTATTAAAATAAAAATATACTAGTAGGCAATTTATTTTAAGTATTACTAGGAGCAATTAAATATAATGATTTCTACTTACAACCTCTATTTGCTAATTATAGCGCTTAACTTAAAGCACTTTATAGTAGTTAATATGCAAACTAACAATATAATTAAGCTAAGTAATATAGAATTTAAAGTACTAAAAAATAATAAGCTTAAAAAAGCTAAGTTTATAGCTAAACTAAAAAAACTACTAACCTTAAAGAACTTAATAATCTTTAATAGTTATATTTTAGCTTGTAATAGCGAAAACCTTACTTTATAGTAAAAGAAATAAAGTAAGAAGCTTTAGAAAGTTACTACCTTTTAGAAATATATTAAACAGCGTGCGCGTAACATATATATCATTTCCATTTACTAACCTAAAGCAGCATTCAACTTATCTACTACAATACAATATAAAAAACCTAGAAAAAAGACATTACTAGGATAAACAAATAAATCCAATAGCAAATAAAGAATTTCAACTACAGCCTTACTTTTATTCCGGTAAATCTTTCGATAACAAAGTTATTCGTCTTCGTTAACAGCTCATTCGCTAACAACAAGGACCTAAGCTTACAAATTAGCTTTACAATCTTCTTAACGAACGAAAAGCTATATAACGGCGAGTTTATAATAATTAGCAACCTAATTCATTAGTTTTCCATTAAGTATAAGCGGGTTACTTGTAGCGTCCTAGCTTTTAAAATTTACGCAATAGCCAATAGCGTTAATATAGCGATTGCTTTCAATATTATAATTAGTATAATCCTAGCTAAATTGAATATTAAGAAAATTCCTATTATTATTTGCACTAACTCGTTCTCCCTATACGAATATCTTGTAAAGCTTAAAACTACAAAAGAAAAGCGGCTTATAATCAACATTATAAGCCTATAACAAGCGTACGAGAAATAGGAAATCTTCAAGGTCTGTTAGATCTATAGAAATAATAACCCAGCCAATGCTATAACTAAAGCAAGACTAAACAAAGCACTGCAAACCTTTATTAATATAAATATAATAATAATGCGCGTATAGGGGTGGGTTAAGCGTAATTATAAGGTTTATAACAACAATGACGAAAGCACGGCATAAAAGAAAGACTGCTAGTGTGGGAATAGTAGCCCTTTAAGGGGCATAGAGTATTGAGAACGTAAAAGGGGTAGCCATTACGTGACCACAAGGACTACAGGGACCTATATGGATCGGCCACATTAAAAGGCTTCCTATTAACCTAGTTAGAATCCTTCTTCTTCCCGAGAACAAGATAGATCAATGCAACTACTACACAACCCACTGGCTACCACTACGTGGCTAACCAAACTACCTATCGCGATAGTTATTAACTAACGTGATTGACCTTGTCAATCCAACAATAATAGCAAGCAAATAATTTAAAGAAACTTTTTATTAAAAGTTAAAATTATATGTAAAATATTTACAATAATATTTGATATTACAAACTTTTTAAAAAAAAATGTTTTTAAAAAAACTTTAATTGCAAACTTTTAACTTGAATATTAATTAGTTTAAGAATTATATTAAAGAACTTTATTAAATAAATAATTAAGTGTAAATTTATTTGAAAAAGAAAAAAAACTAAAAAACTTCCTTTTTAAAACCTAATTGTAAAAGTAATATTATATAAAAAAAAACTAGCATTAGCATTTACTAAAAATAAAAAGTATTAAAAACTTTTTAAATAGCTAAAATACTTATAAAGTTTTACTCATATTATATTTTTAAAGAAAAGTAATAAATAGTAATTTATTAAAATAAAAACTATAAAATTATAAAATAGTATTAATAAAAAAAATAAACCCTTATTATTTTTTAATTTATTAAGTTAATACAGCTTAATAAAAAGCATTTAGAAAATACTTTAATAAAAAGCTAATATTAAAATATAATATACTATTTTACTTATTATATAATATACTTATAGTTTTCGTTTTTAAAGAAAATAAAAGTATAATAAAAAAGTTTATTTAATTTTTAACTATTAAAGTTATAATAGCAATATAATAAAGAATTGCTATTTATTACCTTTTATTTAAAAAAATACAAGATTAGTTTAGGCAAATAATAGTTTTCTTTTAATTAAATTTTACTTTAACATTTTTATAAATTTAAATAAAGTTAAATGCAAAGTAAAAGAATATATTTTATACACTATTTAAGTACTACAAATTTAAAATTATAGTTTTAAACTTCATTAATATACTTGCATTTTTTTAAGTATAAATAAACTATAAATTGTAAAATTACTTTCTTAAATTTATAATATCCTATATAAATAATATTTTAGTTTATTTTACTATTAAGAAGAGTATTAGCAATATTTATATGTAAGACTTAATATTTTTCAAAAAGTATAACTATTAATTAACTTTTAAAAAAACATATTTTATTAAAAGTTAGTAAATTACCTAAAGTTTATAATTTTAATTAGAAAGATTTAAATGTAAAAGTTTAAAATTAAAGTAATTATTAAATAGCCAGTACTTACATTAATAATAAAAATTAAACGTTTTATAACTTATATCAATTTCTATCATTAATATCTTATTTTATATATAGTGAAATTATTAAACTCTTATATGAATTATTATAAAAAGACCAAAGATTTATATAATCTAAAAATTATAAGAAAGCTTTTATAAAAATTCAAAGTGTAAATCATAAAAAAACTTATAATAAAAATTCCAAACTTATGCAAACTTTTCAAAATAAAAATAAATACATTAATTTAAGTAATTAAAAGTTAATTTAATTAAAAAAAACCAATTATATATAATAACGTTCTTTTTAAAAGACTAAAAGGATGAGGATTTAAGTATTTTATTTACAATAAGGAATTAATAGTAATTATTTAAGCTTTTGAAGAATAAAAGCTATAGCTTAATATCATTAAATACTTAGTATAAGTATATACTAATTATAAGAACTTTATGTACTTTATAATACTTAAAGATTTAAACCTTTAATAAATAAAATAAATAAAGTTCTTATTATAGTATAACTTTAAAATTATTTACGTTAAGGGTTTAAAATGCAAAAGTGAATTTTTCAAGTAAAAGGCTAAATTAGAAAATATAAAAAAGATTTAATTTTCAATCTTATTTAAAATAAATGAGAATAATACTTTAAAGCATTTTATTAAAAGCATTTTTTTAATATTAACCTAATATTAAGGATAAAACCTTTTGAAAAATAAAAAATATAATTATTATAGCTTAATAAGAAGTTAGCCTATATAATTAAAGTAATTTAAAAGAAGATAAAATGGTTTTTTATAAAAGAAAACTTTAAATACTAGAACCTTTATATAATAAATTAGTTTAAAAAGTTTATAATTTACTAATACGAAAATATTAGAGAATTATATGAATGATAGTGAAAATTAAAAAAAATAATTTAATATACTAAAAGTAAAATAAATAGTTATATAAATAATTATTATATATAAAGTTTATTAAAAAAAATAGAGTTATTAACAATATGCTATATAAGTTATTAAAACTATTTTAAATAATTAAACGAATGTAAGGATTTATAATAATAAATATAATAATTAAGTTATTATTATTTAAATTTTTTATAATAAGAATAAAGTATATATATAGATATATATATTATATTATAAAGTAATAACGTTTAAGTAGCTAGCGTACGTATTTATCCAAAAAAATAATAATCAATGATATTTAATTAAATAAAATTATTATAAATAAAAAAAAACTTATATTTAAATTTTAATAAATACTTATTAAATAAATAAAAGTTAATTATAAACTTTTCATTATTTATTATTTATAAATAAACAAGTAAACTAAATAAATAAATTAAATTATCAAAGCTTATTTAAAAGCATTTATTAATAAAGAGTAAAATAAATAAGTTAAATAATTGCTAATAGTGCAATTTACTTATAATAGCTTTAAAATGAAAATTATAAAAGTTTTACTATATTTTATAAACTATAGTTTTAAAACTAAAATATAATAGAGATTATAAAGTATAGTATTACAAATAGTAATACAAGTAAATAAATTATATTTACTTTACAATATACTTAAAATAAAGCTAAAATTTATTAAAAAAAAAAGCCATATTATAATATAAAAAAGTTAAAGGCATTAACTTTTAAAAAAGGAAATGAAGTTTATTTAATATAAACTTTTTTTTAAAATAAGATAATTAAATAAAATTTTTAATTTTAAAAAGTTGGAATTATTTACAGTAAAAAGTTATTACTTTAAATTATACATTAAAGTTACTTAAGTTAATAAAATTATAATTAAATATATTTTTTATTTTTTATTAAAAGTTGTATTAAAAGAAATATAATTAAATACTTCCATAAAAATAAAGTTAATTTAAAAAAATATAATATTAAAAATATTCTAAATTTACAAAAAAGTAAAAAAAAGGAGTTTAATATTTAGTTAAGTGATTAAATTATAAACTGAAGGAAAACTTATAAAAACTAGCTAAGTATTTAATAAATTATTTTAAAAAAGTCTAATAGTTTTATTAGTAAAACTTGAACCAATTAGGAGAAATAAATCTATTAAAAATTAGTTAAAATTAAAAGTTAAGAACTTTATTTAAGAAGGATTTTTAAGTTTTAGGTTACAAGGTAGAGAAGGTTGTAAGAAAGCTTCCTTAGCTTTTAGCTTAGTAATTGCTAAGGATTTATAATTAGTAAGCTATTTAAATTATACTTAAAAAGTAGAGTATTATTTACGTAAATGAGTAAATTTACGTAAATTTATAATAATAATTATTAGGCTTTAAAAAGCTTAATAAAGGTCTTTTTTCTTTAGCATTAAACGACTTCTTTTATTTGAAAATTCTAGACTTTTAGGTAGTTAAAACTAATTTTAAAAAAAGAATTAAAAAAATAAAAGAAAACTTATAATTAGTATTATTAAAATTATAAAATAAAAAGTTAGTTTTTATATAGTAGTTATATAATAATAGAAGTTAAGTAATATGAAGTAAGTATTAATAAAGCTAAAATTCTAATATTAAAAATAATAAATAAGTATTTTAAAGTTAAAAGTGTTAATTCTTTTAGAAAAGGTAAAATAGTAGGCAATGCTAGTATTATGCTTTTAAGTATAGTTAGAAAACATTTTAAGTACAAAAAGGAAATAGCTAATTTATTAAAATAATTTTACATTAGCGTAATTTTAATAGAATGAAAGAACTAAGCTTTTGGGATAAAGCTTTTAGAGGAGGGGTATTGTATTATAGTTATAGTTAGCAAAATGGGTATGCTTTAAGCATATTGTAATAGTAAGGTTAGGATAGCCCTTAGACTAATTATAGGCAGGATCTGTAGGATTTGTAAGCGTAAACTACAGATCTAGTAAATCCTAGGGACTAACTAATTACGGGTAGGATTTGTAAGATCTGTAGTTGTAGACTACAAATCTAGTAAATTTAGTAAATTCTAAGATTTATAGAATTTGTAGTTAGGGACCATAAATCTAACATATTTATAGTTTTATATAAGCAAGTAAGTTGAAAGGTTTTTAGGATACTTTAGTAGTTATTAAAGTATTTCGTAGTAATTAATTGTATTAGTTATAGCTATATAACCCTTGTTACTCTATTTACTATTATACTTTATGTGAAAGCACCTTCACACCTAACTCTAACCTTAACTCCTCTACCTTATGTAGGTTACAACTTAAAGTTATAATAAAAAGCTTGAATAACTTTTTAATAAGAATTATTAACTTAATTATAAGTTTAAAATAGTTTATAATAAAAAAAAGTATTAAAAGAAAAAGCAAGCTAAGCTAAAAAAAGCTATTTTAGTAAAAAGCTTGAATATTATAACTACTTTTTATAATACTACTTATTCCCTTGCTTAACCTATTTTAATTTTAAATTACCTTGCTTATATTACTATTATCTTATACTACCGTTACTCTTTATTTAACTTTCTAATAACTTATTTTTACTTGCTTTATAAAGAGAATAATGTTATATATTGTATATAAAAAGGTTTGTTTTCTAAAGCTATACCCTACGTTATTATTGATTTAGTAATTAAATTATAATTATATAATATATCTTTAAAGTAAGTAATAACTATTAGATTAACAACGTAGGGTATATAACGTTGGAAAATAAACTTTTTTAGTATAATGTATAATATTATTCTTTTTATAATATTAATAAACCCTTTAGAAGGAGATAAAGGTATTAGGATAAGCTTTTTGTAAGGAAAGAGGACCCTAACACAAATGTACCCATGCGCACGCACTACCTTATAAGCTATAGGGAGCTATACTGTGGCATGACTATACCTTAATAAGGGAGCTTAGTTTTCCAACTATGTATATAAGCAGTGGCCTTCGCCTACCTCTCCTTGCGAGGGCTAAGTTGAAGTCTTACACCTTTGTTAGTTATTGTTCGCTTAACTTGTTACTACTATTGTAACTACTTTAATTAGGTGTACTTGCTCTACTTTATAATTCTTTACCTTCTATACTTTATGGTTTAATTGAGCTGGTTACTATAATAAGCAATATCTGCGGAAAAGAGAGAGCTATTCCTTAAGCTAGTTTATTACGAATGCCGGCATTTGAAAACCTTATTAGCTAAATGCAAGGTAGCTAAGAAGAGGAGATTTTAATTATAAGCAAGCGTATTTAGCTTATGTATACTTTTTTTTGAAATGGCTAAGAAAGGAATACTTACTAAAAATGGCTGGGATCTCCCACTAGCTTCGATTACGCTAAAAAGCTCCTACGCACTATAGAAGAGGCTTTTATAAAGCTAAAACATAGTAAAACCTAGATCTTATAAAAGAAGTCTTAGACTTTAATTGAGAACTCTTAAAATTCTACGCTATACTGCTCTTTTTATACATTTGTTTGATGATTTATACACTAATTTAAAGGAGTTTAGCTAGGGAGCTTGCTATTATTTAATATAATGAAAGAAAACTATTTACTATTTTATATAATAAAAGAAAACTACTACTATTTATATAATTAGAGAAAACTATTTACTGTTTTATATAATAAAAAAAAACTATTTACTATCTTATATAATAAGAGAAAATTATTGTTGTTTATATAATAAAAGAAAAGTATTTGCTATTTTATATAATAAAAAAAAACTATATTTTTAATTTAACATTTTTAAATTAAAGTAGCTAGAGTTTTAGTAGTAATATATATACCTTACTTTTAAAGCTTCTAAATGCGTAGTGTTTAATAAAGCGGAAATTTGAAAAAAAAGCTACTAGCAGAATAACTACACCCTAATAGCAAAGTTAAAACGCTATATTAGGAGAACTACTATAAACTCGCTAAAACAACTAATTTTATTAAAGTAGTTAAGTTAAAAGGTTAAGGAGTAACTGTAGTAAAGCGTTCAATATGCTAACTTATTAATTATTTACGCGGTTATACTAAAGGTTTGCACTAATAAAGTAGTTAAAGATTAGAACTTAAGTTATAAGTTTTATAAGTTCTACAAGTTAGTTATTACCTTAAAGGGATGTTAAGTGTAGCGCTTAAACGTAAGTAGTGCTTAAGAGTTAAAGATATACAAGTACTAGGCTAATAAGAAAATTAGGAAATGATAATATAAGCTGTGTAGGTATTAGGCTAAGTTTAGGGAATGATAGTGCATAGTATGTAGGTATTAGAATTTAAGGTAAGTTAGGAAATAATAACGTTAATAACAAAGGAGCTTTCTAGTTTAAAGGCAAACTAGTAATCCTAGCAGTACTAGTAGATATAATAGTATAAGGTACGTAAGTACTAGGCTAGGCTTAGGGAGTAATAGCATTGGTGATAAAAGAAGCTGACGAGGACGTTAGTTATAGGGGGGGAGATAATAAACATATACTTATTAATACATGCACTTATTAATATATATACTTATTAATATGTATACCTATTAATATATATACCTATTAATATATATATCCATTAACATATACAAACATTAATAAAATATATATATATATAGCTATTATGCAATTATTTGCCGTATAAGCTATTATATAAGTTTTATATAACTTATACACTTTATTAAGGCCCTAAGCCCTTAACTTCTAACGTTGTATATAAATATTAGCCCTCGCTTATTGTAAGAAGGGTTGGTAGTTAGGGTGATAAGAGTAATATATAATGGTTACAAGGTTAATGATAGGTAAGTATAATGCATTGGCAACACTAATCTCTAGCTCTCTCTAACTTTACGGGCGCGCGGCCTCCTCTTTATGCTCTAAGCTTGTTCTTTTAGCCTTACACGAACTACATAGCCTGCTACAATTTTACTAGTGTAACCTGCCGTAACATAATTCCCCCCTCCCTATAGCCTTGCCCCAAGGCTGTTGAAAGCTAGAGCAATTATAAGCTTACCCTTTAAGTAGTTATAAGCTTACTTTTTAAGCGGTTATGAACTGTTTAATCTTCTATTTGGTACCTTTTAAGTAGTTATAAACTACTTTGAAGGAGTACGCCTAGCGTTTGCGAGCTTTATTGAGTTTTATAATGCTATTTAAAGTATGTATTATAAATACAATACTTTAAAAGGGTTAATGGATTTATAGTCTATACTTAGCAAATAGGTTTACTTGTATAAATTTAGCAACTCCCTCTTTTTAAGTTACTACTATTACAATTTGTTTGCAAATTAGATTTTTTAAGCTTAAGCTTTCATTCTAAAGTTAAAAAGCTTACCCTTTGTTAAATAAAGTTTCCAATTATTATTCATTCTAAATTTTTAAAAATTTGTAACTTTAATTAAAGTTATATAAATTTCGGCTTTAAAGGAGCTTATAACCCCAGTTAAAATTGTGTAATTTTTAACTTTAAAGCTTTTTCCTTTGCTTTATTATTCTCCTTTTTTAAAAAGCACGCTCCTATGCTTTATTGTTGTAATTATATATAATTATTAAAATAACTTTATTTTAAGCTTAAACTGTAAACTTGAATAAAATGCTTTAAAGCTAATTTAAAAAAGGAAATAAATTTTTAAATTCTAAATTAAAAAAAGTAATATTTTTTTTATAATTTTGTTTTTATAATAAAGTTATAGAATACTTTTAAATTAACTTTATTAAAAAATATTAAATTAAAACTTATAATTGTATTATTATTATTATTTAACTTTATAATAAACTCTTTATAAATACAATTTACCTATATATAGCTTAGTTAAAAGCATTTCCAATACTTTTTTAGCTAAAAGCAACATAATGTATAATAGCCCGTTTTAAAGCAATTAAAGTATTATAAGTTAAAAGCTTTTTTTTTATTAATAAAATAAATTAAGTTTTTTTATTTCTAAGTTATAGTAAAAATGTATTAAAGACTTTGCGCTTCGCTTTATTTTTAATAAAAGTATGTTAAAGAGTAATTTGGGTGTTTAATTAGCAGTTTTCTTTTAAAACTTTTTAAAGCTATGCTTTATTATTAGTTTCGTTAACCCTTAAGCGCGTAATAAGTTAGTTGTATTATAATAGGTAACTTAATGCAGCTTTGTTACTTTAGTAGCGCATAATGGGTTGGTCGTATTTAAGCGCTTAGTTCAATGCGGCTTCGTTGCTAGGGCTTAGCTAGCTTATTGAAATGGTAGATTAGGCGCGCGTCGTTAAAGCTTTGGATTAAGCACGCATTGTCAAAGCTTTAGATTGAACGCGACTTGCTTAACCGTTACGCACTATCTTGCTAGGCCGGCTTCTAGTAAAAGAGAGATTAGCGTGTAAAGGATTAGTAGCTAGAGTAATAAGAGTGACGTACGATAGTTGCGAAGTTAATAATAAGCAAGTATAATGCATTAGCAATACTAATCTCTAGCTCTCTCTAACTTTATAAGCGCGCGGCCTCCTCTTTATGCTCTAAGCCCGTGCTCTTAGCCTTATACGAGCTACATAGCGGGCTACAGTTCCACTGGCGCAACTTGCCATGACACTTACCTTCTTCGAATAGGATTGAGCAAAGATAGTTGTAAGGAAAGAGGACCCTAATACAAATACATGTATGCGTACGCACTACCCTACAAGCTATAGGGAGCTATACTGTAGCATGATTACACTTTTATAAGGGAGTTTAGTTTTCTAACCATGTATATAAGTAATAGCCCTCACTTACCTCTCTTTGCAAAGCTTAGGTTAAAGTTTTACACTTTTGTTAATTATTGTTCGCCCTACTTGTTGCAACTATTATAACTACTTTAATTAGGCGTACCTGCCCCACCTTATACTTTTATAATTTTTAAAAGCTTTAAATTTTTTAACTTTTATATTTAATTTTAATATAGTAATATAAGTAGTACTTTTAACTATTCGCTTTTCTATTATTTCTCTTTTTCCTTTTTAAGCTTTAATAAAACTTTAACAATATTTAAAACTTTATATAGCTAAAGTTGAAATTTATTTAATTGTTTTATATTATTTACAAATTAAATAATTTTTAAGGAAGTTCCTATCCTTTTTAACGACTTTTTATAAATATCTAAACTAGATTATTTTTATTATTTCTTTTACTTTTACTTTTTATATTTAATTATTTTTTTACTTTTCTTAATTAAAAGTTTAATATTCTTTTAGCTTTATAAAGCAAATTGTTTAATATTTTGTATTTTTAAAGGAAAATAAATTTAATTACAAGTACAATTTTTTTATTATGAGCTAAACTTTTAAATATTATTTATTTTATTATAATTAGTTAGCTAAAATATAATTAATTAGTATATAATAATTAAAGGGATAATATTAAATTATTTAATATAAAAGTATTAATAGGATAATTAATGCAAGTAGTTAGTTGTAAGAGGGAGGTAAATGGATGGATATAGATGTACTATAATAAATATAGTATTTATTTGCTTTTATTATATTTTTTGGTAGTAAAAGAGCTATTTTAAAATTTGAGTTTTGTTAAGGCTAAGGGATGGGGCTAGGTTTGTATAGATAAACCTTAACATTTTTAGGCACTATGTTAAAATTAAGGTTTTTTACGAAGCTAAAGCTAAAGATGGGTTCAGAATGCAAATAAAGGCATGTAGTACGGGTAGTTGTTGCGTAGTTGGAATTAGGATTATAGGTTAATAATGAAATCCCGTGCAAGTAGTTTTAAAAGGTTAAGTTATTTTTTATTAATTATTAAATTAACAATATAGTATATTATATTGGAAAATAAACCTTTTTAACTACTATGTACAGCATTATTCTCTTTATAATATTAAATTAATTCTTTTATAAGGGGATATAAGTATTAAAATAAATTTTTATAACTTTTAATACCTTGAGATTTTCAACCTTTATTTTCAATTATAATATAGTAATATAGTTAATATGTTTAACTATTTGCTTTTTTACTTTTTTCCCTTATTTTCTTTAAGCTTTAATAAAACTTTTATAATATTTAAAACTTTATATAGCTAAAGTGAAAATTTGTTTAACTATTTTATATTATTTATAAATCAAATAATTTTAAAAAAAAGATTAATTTTTGTTAGAAGTTGTTAAAGTAGAGTATGGAATGAGTAGATAATAGGGTTAGGGTATGTCAAAGTAGGTTTAGGAATGCAAATTGAAGTAAGTTAAAAGGGTTAATTATATTAATGTGCATGTATTCTATCTACTAGTTGCACTAGAGTGTAAAGCTCTCTTTATAATAGTTAGTATATTTATTCTAAGTTGCAGAGTAAGCACTTCGTTTATAACTTAGTTTGCAATAGAATTAAGTTTGTAACTAGCTGTCAATTTCATTATTAGGCCGTTATAGTCATCAATAGTTGTTGTATAGTTAGGTTTAAAGTTGTGGGTTAATAATATAATTTTATATAAGTAGCTTTAAAAGTTCAAGTTATTTATTATTAATTATTAGAGGAACAACGTAGAGTATAGTATTAGAAAATAGACTTCTTTAAATATAATATACAACATTATAATCTTTATCCATTTATAAAAGGATATAAGTTTTAAAATATATCTTTATAATTTCTAAAAGCTTAAAATTTTTAATTTTTAATTTTTAATTGTAATACAATTAATACTTTTAACTACGTACTTTTTTATTTCATTTCCTTTTCTTTAAGCAATAATAGAACTTTTAGAGTATTTTAAATTTTATATTGCTAAAGTTGAAATTTGCTTAACTATTTTATATTATTTATAAATTAAGTTTTAAAGCTTTTATTTTTTAATAATCTTTTATAAATAATATATTTAAATTAAATTAATTTTTTATTTTCTTGTATTTTACTCCATTTATTTAAATATCGTTTATACTCTTCTTAATTAAAGGTTCGATATTTTTAGTTTTCACTAAGCAAATTATTTAATATTTTATATTTCTTTAGGAGAAAGTAAGTTTAACTTTACGTACAATTATTTTTTAGTTATTTTAAACTAATATTTTAAACGTTTGTATTATATTTTAATTAATATATAGTTAAAATAGAATTTATTAATATATAGCAATTAACAATTAATAGATGAACAACGCAGGGTATGGCGTTGGAGAACAACCTTTTTTGGACACAATGTATAATATTATTCTGTTTATATAGTAATTAAAAGAATAATATTAAGTTATTTATTATAAGGGTATTTAATAGAATAGATAATGCAAGTAATTATAGGGAAACAAATGCGCTATAATAAGGAAAGTATTTATTTACTTTTATTATATCTTATGATAGCAAAAAGGTTATTTTAAAGTTTAAGATTTATTAAAGTTAAAAGCTAGAGCTAAGAATACAAACCTTAACGTTTTTAAGCACTATATTAAAATTAAGGTTTTTTTTACAGAGCTGAAGCTAGGTTTGAAATAAAATAAAGGCGTTTAGTGCAAGCAGTTATTGCGTAGAATTAAGGTTAATAGGTCAATAGCGGGATCTCATATAAATAAACTTACAAAGTTAAGGTATTCCTTATTAATTATTAAATTAAGAACGTAGGGTACGTCCTTACAGCGGTAGAAGATAATCCTTTTTGAAACAATATACAATATTATTCTCTTTATAAAATAATATAAAAAAAGAAAATAATTAAATTATTAAGGTTATAGTTAACTAAATTTAAAATTAAACAATTTGCTATATTAGAAGTTATTAAGAAAGCTAAATATTTACACTTCAACTTTAAATAATAAAAGAAAATAGGAATTATTAACCTAAAACTATTAATATATAATTTACATATATAATTTAACAAATTGTATAAAGTTTGCCTTTTTATATACAATTAAAAAATACTTTATTATAAAATGAAAAAGCTTACTTTTGAAGGAGAAGTTTCACATAAGCGTATTTTTAATAAAAAATAAAAGGACTAAGCTTTAAGAATAAAACTTTTTAAAAGAAAAGTATTATATTATAGTTAGAATTAGCGCCAGCGCAAGTGCCTTAAGCTCCTACACCCCTCACTCATATAAGGTTAATTAAAGCATAAAT
Source organism: Lasiosphaeriaceae sp. G1095 (assembly GCA_027569635.1). Lineage (NCBI taxonomy): Eukaryota > Fungi > Ascomycota > Sordariomycetes > Sordariales > Lasiosphaeriaceae > Lasiosphaeriaceae sp. G1095. The sequence continues at coordinate 62,614 of JAPDFK010000100.1, forward strand.
TTGTAAGCTTTGTTACTAAAACTTATAGATCCAACTAATTTAAAGCATAAGTCTATAAGCTCTATTATTAAGACTTATAAATATAACAAATCTAAACTATAGATCTGCAAGCTCTATTGCTAAAAGTTACACATTTACCAGAGCTACAAGTTTTATATAAGCAAATAGGCTAAAACATCTTTAAAATACTTTAGTAGTTATCAAAGTATTTTTAGCAATTATATTAGTTATAACCATAAAACTATTACTACTCTATCTACTATTACACTCTATATAAAAGCACTTTTACACCTAACCTTTACCTTAAACCCCTGCTTTATGCAAATACGAGCTTAGGTTATAACATATAATAACTACTCATACTATATACCTTTACTTTATTCTAAACTCAACTTCAACTTTAACTTCAGCTCTGTAAAAAACCTTAATTTAACATAGTGCTTAAAGACATTAAGGTTTGTCTCTAAATACATAGCCCTAGCCCTCAGCCTTAACAGAACTCAAACTCTCAAATAATTCTTCTACTATCATAAAATATAATTAAGGTAAATGGATGCTCACCGCAGCGCATCCATCTCCCCTAGCCACTTAAATCATTTATACCATTAACACTCTTATAATAAGTAACTCAATATTATCCTCTTAACTACTATATACTAATAGATTTTATTTTAACTTGCTAATTATAATGAAAAACATTTAAAATACTAGTTTGTTATAATAAAAAGATAATTATACGTATAGTTAAACACGCTTTCCTTAAAACGAATATAGAATACTAAACAATTTGCTTTATAAAAGTTAAAGATATTAGACTTTTAATTAAAAAAGGTATAAATTCTTATAAATATTTTATTTATGAGTTATTAGAAGAATTAAATATTTTAGGAAATACTTAATTTATAAATAATATAAAATAATTAAGCAAAATGTAATTTAAGGTATATAAAGTTTTAAATATTCTAAAAGTTTTACTAATGTTTTTTTTTTAAAAAAAAAGGAAAAAAAGGAAAAAAGTATATAATTAAAAATGCTAATTATATTATAAAGAGAATAATGTTGTATATTGTATCCAAATAAGTTTGTTTTCCAACGTTATACCCTACGTTGTTAATCTAATATTTAATAAGAAAGAACTTAACCTTTTAGGGTCACTTGCATAAGATCTCGCCATCAACCTATTAACTCTAATCCTACTCAACAACTGCTCGCACTACACGCCTTTGCTCTACTCCAAAACCGGCTTCAGCTTCAGCTTCGGCTCCTTAAAAAACCTTGATCTTAACATAGCGCCTGGAGACATTAAGCTTTATCTGTACATGCCCAGCCCCAGCCCTCAGCCTCAACAGAACTTAAACTCTAAAATATTCAAGCAAATTTCAGCTTTGGATGCACAAGGTTTTAAATGTTGTTGAAGTTTTATTGGACCTCGAAGAGGAAAAGAAGAAGTAGGAAGGTATATAGTTAAAAGTGCTACTCATATTATGAATAAAGAATGAAGGTCGAAGATCCCAAGCTCCTGAAAGTTGTAAATATTTATCCTATATCCCCTTATAGAGAGGGGTGTAATAGTTATATTATAATGAATGACTTTTATTATAAAGTTAGTTTTATTAAAATTATAAAAATTAAATTTTAAATTTTATATATAAAGAGAATAATATTGTATATTATATTTTAAAAAGTTTATTTTTTAATGCTATATCCTACGTTATTAATGTAATAATTAATAAAAAACAATTTAACTTTTTAAAGCCGCTTGTATAAAATCTCATTATTAACCTATAGCTCTAATCTTAATTGCACAACAATTGCCTGCACTACACGCTTTTACTCGCATTCCAAACCCGGCTTCGGCTTTCGCTCCGTAAAAACCTTAATTTTAACATAACGCCCAATAACGTTAAGGTTTGTTTGTGCATGCCTAGCCCCAGCCCTTAGCCTTGATAGAACTTGCTCTAAAATAGCTTTTCTACTACTGAAAGATATAATAACAGTAGATAAATGATTTTATTATAGTATATCCATTGCTATTTATCTATTTCCTTCTTATTATTATAACTATTTACATTGCTTATTTTATTAATATTCTTACAGTAAATAATTTAATATTATTCCTTTAATTACTATATACTAATAAAGTTTATTCCAACTAGTTAATTGTAATGGAATAAGTATTATTTAAAATATTAGTCTCTAATAAAAAGAATTTTTTATATACGCAATTGAATTTGCTTTTTTCCAAAACTTACAAAATATTATGAAATTTACTTAGCAAAAATTAAAGAATTTAAACTTTTAATAAAGGGATTTATAAAATATAATTCGATGATGAAGTAAAATTAAAGAAACTAATAAAAATAATTTAGCTTAGATATTTTGTTTAAAAAAGATTATTAGGAAAAATAAAACCGTTTTTAAAAATTACTTAATTTGTAAATAATATAAAATAGTTAAATAAATTTTAGCTTTAGCTATATAAGCTTTTAAATATTATGGAAACTTTATTAAAATTTATAAAAAAAAGATGAAAAAGTAAAAAAACTATATAGTTAAAGTTCTAATGATAATTGCTATATTTTAATTAAAAATGAAGATTATAAAGAGTTTAAACTTTTAGAAGTTGTGAAAATTTATTTTAATACTTATATATAAAATATAAAGCCTATTGAGTTATATAAGGTTTTAACTAAGTTGAATACTTGGACTATATAAAGACGTTTTTCACAGTATACTAATTTAAGATATATAAGACTGCTTTTATAATAGCTATTTCCAAATATTGGGAAATACTATAATATAATGTAAAAATACGTTTTTGTATATGCAATTATGAATATAAATATACATATATATAAAGCTACTTACAAGTTACTATAACAATATAATAAATAATAGAGTCTTTAACCTAAAAAAAGCATTATATAAGTTAAAATAAAGCCTTAAACTTTAGTATAAACTACTTAAAAATGTTCTTTATAACTTAGAATACATAGTTTTTAACTATAATGAAAGTGCTTTTATAAATCCTACTACAAGTACTATAATACTCTACTACGTAAATAACTTATTAATAATTAGCCTTAACAAAAGCTACATAAATAAGAATATAGAAAAAGCTTCAAAAATAATAAAACTTTAGCCTTTAAGTGAAATAAATACATTTTTAAGTATAGATATTATAATAGACTATAAGAACAAGATATTATATATACACTAAAATAACTATATTTAAACTATAATAGAGAAATATAACAAAATAAATCTTTACCTAAGAATAGTCTACTTAATTTAAATAACTTAAAATATAATAGTTATAAACATTTTTATAACCAAATAAAAGAATACCAACAAATAATTGGATTACTATTATGCTTAGCTTTTAAAACAAAATTAAATATAGCGTTCTCTGTACAATATTATGCTAAATACATGTTAAACCCTAGTATAAAGCATTTTCAAAGTAGTGGATAATATATTTGCCTATCTAAAAAAAATACCCTAAATTGGGGATAAAATATACAAGTATAAATTTGAATTCAACTTTATTAAAAGCTTATAGTAATTCAAACTAGGGCAATTGTTTAAACTTTCGTCAATCAACTACCGGTTACATAACTATTATAAATAATAATAAATTAGTTAGGGAGTAAGTTTTTAAAAATTAATTGCTCTTTCTAATACTAAAGCTGAATACATAGCTCTTTTACAGGCTTGTAAAAAGGTAATTTACTTTCAAAATATTATAAAAGAGTTAAATAAAGCTTTAAAACTCTAAATAAATTTACAATTTTTTACTATAATAGAAGATAATGACGGAGCTATAAAATTAAGTAATAACCCAAAGTTTTATAAGTGTACTAAATATATTGATATATGCTATTACTATATAAAGGAACTCGTTAAGAGTAATACTATAAGACTACTATATATAAATATAAAAGAACAACTAGTAAATCCTTTTGCAAAGGCTATAACTGGATAGCTTTTATCGGCTTAGCGGCTAAAGGTTAGTTTAGAAAAAATAATATGAAAGATTTCCGGAAGTATAACTATACTATAACAACTCTTTTATAACTATAAATAAAAATTATAGCTAGGGAGGTTTTTAAATTAACTATAAGATTTTTCCTTCCTAAATTATAAAGAGGTTAGTTTTCTATAAATAATGAAAGGTTTTTATAAATAATCAAAGCTATAATATAATATAATTATAAATATAACTATAATGATAACTATAACTATTTTCCTTCTAAAATTATAAATAAGGTTTTAATATTTTTCCTTTATAAGATAAGATAATATAATATAATATAATATAATATAATATAATATAATATAATATAATATAATATAATATAATATAATATAATATAATATAATATAATATAATATAATATAATATAATATAATATAATATAATATAAAGAAGTTTACTTTTTCCTCTACTTATAACTAAGGTTAACTATAATACTATAATTTAACACCTATCAGCATCAGCTTACGGGGGTGTGGGTTTAACTCTTGGAAAAAGCAGTCTTATAAAATAAGGTTATTACATAAGTTTACTGACCTAGCCACTGGTCTACCCTAGACTTAGCGGGTTGTTACAGACCATGACGTCCCGATGATGAAACTGACGGCCAGTTACAGACCTAGTTCTGTTATAAACCAAGTATAGACCAAGTGCTTACTTTATAACCAAGAATAAACATACCAACTATTATAAAGAGAGCCTTACACTCTGCTGCAACTGGTAAATAAAAGATATAGACATTAATACAATCAATCAATTAACCCTCTCAACCTCCTTCAATTTGCATCCCTAAACTTACTTTGACATACCCTAACCCTATTATCCACTTATCTAATTCTTTACTTTAACAGCTTCTAATAGCCTTTCTAGCAGGGTTGCTTAATTTTAACATGGAGCTCAAATACGTTAAGGTTTATATGCCCAGCCTTAGCTTTTAACTTTAATAAAACTTAAACTTTAAAATAAATCTTTTATTAGTATAAGATATAATAAAAGCGAATATATACTTTGTTTATTATAGTGTATTTATTTCTCCTATTTGTAATTATAGCTATTTATAAAGAAAAGTAATATTGTACATTGCATTTAAAAAAAGCTTATTTTTCAACGCTATACCTACCCTACGTTGTTAATCTAGTAATTAATAAAAAATAGCTTAACCTTTTAGGGTTGCTTATATAGGATCCTGCTATTAACTTATCAATTCGAATCTTACGCAATGATTGTTTATATTATATGCCTTTACTCTATTCAAAACCTGGCTTTAGCTTTAGCTTTGGCTCTGTGAAAACCCTTGATTTTGACATCGCGCACGGAAACGTTAAGGTTTGTATACCCAGCCCTAGCCTTTATCCTTAATAAAACCTAAACTTTAAAATAATTCCTTTGCTGTTATAGAATATAATGAAGGTAAATAAACGCTTTGCTAATTATAGTGCATCTATCTCTCCCTTCTTGTTATTATAACTATTTGTATTATTTATTATATTAATACTTTTATAGTAAGTAATTCAATATTATGCTCTTAACTACCAGATATTAATAAATTCTATTTTAGTTATTTGCTAATTATAATAAAATAAAAGACGTTCAAAATACTGGTTTATAATAACAAAAGGATAATTGCATATGAAGTTAAACTTATCTTAAAGAAAATCTAGAATACTAAGCAACTTAGTTAATAAAAGCTAAGAATATTAAACCTTTAATTAAAAAGGGGATAAAAAGAGATTAAATAAATAAAATGAAAGGAAAAGAAATAATAAATATAATCTAATTTAAATATTTTATTTATAAAAGGTTGTTAAAAAGATGAAAGCTTTAGAAATCTTTAATTTCTAAAAGAATTAAAAGAATTAAGGAAATTCTGGCTTTAGCTATACAAGGTTTCAGATGTTACAGAGGTTTTGTTAAAGCTTAAGGAGGAAAAAAAGAAAAAGTAAAAAGGTATATAGTTAAAAGTGCTAGTTGTATTGCAATTAAAGGATAAAGGCTAAAATTTCTAAACTCTTAAAAGTTGTAAAAATTTGTTTTAAAACTTATATCCCTTTATAAAGGGTATAGTTACGTATGGAGAGAATAATGTTATATATTATATTTAAAGAAGTTTGTTTTCCAACGCTATACCCTATGTTGTTAATTTAGTAATTAATAAGAAATAACTTAACATTTTAGGGCCACTTGCATGGGGTCCCGTAAAAAACATTAATTTCAATATAGTACTCGAAGACGTTAAAGTATATATACCTAGCCCTAGCTCTTAGCTTAATAGAACTTAAATTTTAAAATAGCTTTTTTACTATTGAAGAATATAATAAAAGCAAATAAATGCTTTGTTCGTTATAGTGTATTTATCTCTATTTATCTATCTTTTTTTTACTATTATAGTTACTTATATTATTTATTTTAGTAACACCCTTATAGTAAATAACTTAATATTATCTCTTTAATTACTATATATGAACAAATTTTATTTTAGCTAGTTAATTATAACGAAATGAATAATGTTTAAAATATTAATTTATAATAAAAAGAAAATAGTTATACGCATAATTCAACTCGCCTTTTCCCAAAAGAATATAGAATACTAAGCAACTTGCTTAGTGGAAGCTAAAAATATCAAACCTTTAATTAAAAAGGGTAGACAAAGATAATTAAATAAAAGAAATAAAAATAAAGCAAATAATAAAAATAATTTAGTTTAAATATCTTATTTATAAGAAATTATTAGACAAGATAGAAACTTCCCTAGAAATTACCTAATTTGTAAACAATATAAAACAATTGAATAAATTCCAGCTTTAGCTATATAAAGTCTTACATATTGTAGAAGTTTTATTAAAGCTTAAAAAAAAAAGTAAAAAAGTAAATAATTAAAAATACTAATCGTATTAAAATTAAATGTAAAAGTTGAAAATCCCAAACTCTTAGACGTTGTAAAGATTCATCCTAATACTTATATTCCCTTATAAAGAGAGAGCTACTTATAATATTTATACTATTAATACTTTTAAAAAGAGAATAATATTATACATTATATCCAAAAAAGTTTGTTTTCTAACGCTATACCCTACGTTATTAATCTAATAATTAATAAAAAGTAAGCTGACCTTTTAAGGCCGCTTATATAGGATCCCGTCATTAACCTATAGTTTTAATCTTAATTGCGTAATAATTGCCCACACTATATGCTTTTACTTGCATTCCAAACCTAGCTTTAGCTTTAGCTATGTTAAAAACCTTGATTTTAATATAGCGCTTAAAGACGTTAAGGTTTGTATACTCAGCTCTAGCCCTCAGCTTAAAGCTTGAATTTTAAGATAGTTCTTTTGCTATTAAGGGATATAATGAAGGTAAATAGATGTCTTTGTTGTAGCGTATTTATTTCTATTTATCCATTTCCCCCTTATTATTATAATTATTTGTATTGCTTACCTTGTTTATAGTTTTATAGTAAATAATTTCATATTATCTCCTTAATTATTATATATTAATAAATTTTATTTTAGCTAGCTGATTATAATAAAACGAATAATAGTCTAAATATTGATTGGTAATAAAAAAGGAATAGTTGTACGTGTAATTAAATTCGTTTTTTAAAAAGATATAGGATACTGAGTAATTTATTTCGTAAAAGCTAAAAATATTGAACTCTTAATTAAAAAAAAAAGTAAAAAAGAGGATTAAATAAAGATAAGAGTGGAGGAAATAATGGAGATAATTTAGTTTAGATATTTTATTTATAATGAATTATTAGTAAAAATAAAAACTATTTTAAAAATTACTTGGTTTATAAATGATATAAAATAATTGAATACATTTGAGTTTTAGGTATATAAAGTTTTAAATATTATAAAAGTTTTATTAGAGTTTGAAAAGGAAAAGAAGAAAAAGTAGAAAAGCAAACAGTTAAACGTGCTAGTTATATTGTTATATTAAGATTGAAGATGAAGGTCGAAGATCTCAAGCTTTTAAACGTTGTGAAAATTTGTTCTAATAACTGTACCTCCTTGTAGGGGGATTAATATTTTTATAATAAATAATTTAATATTATCTTTTTAACTGCTAAATATTAATAATAAACTTCATTTTAATTACTTACTGACTATTATAAAATAAAGAACATTTTAAATATTAGTTTATAATAAGAAACGGATAATTATACATCAAATTAAACTTGCTTTCTTTAAAAACAATATAAAATACTAGTAATTTATTTACTGAAAATTAAAAAAGATTAAACTTTTAATTTAAAAAGGGTAAAGAAGATTAAATAAATAAAATAATAAAAATTAAAATAATAAAAACAGTCTAATTTATACATTTTATTTATGAAGGTTTATTAAAACAAATATAACTTTTAGAAATTACTTAATTTATAAATAATATAAAATTAGAAAGCAAATCCTAATTATAATTATATAAAGGTTTAGATATTCTTAAAGTTTTATTAAAGTTAAAGAAAAGGAAAAGAAAATATATATATATAGTTAGAAATGCCAATTATATTACAATTAAGAAACAATGGTTAAAAATCCTAAGCTTGTAGAAGTTATAAAGATTTGTTTTAAAACTTATATCTCCTTATAAAAGAAATGTAAAAGTGTATTTATTAAAATATTTTATTTATTTATTTTAAAAATTATAATTTTAATTATTTTAAGAAAATAAAAAGTCATATTTTATTAAAAGTAATATTTCTTTGAACTTCTTATAATTAAAAATAAAATTAAGATAAAAAGAATAATATTAAATATTATATTTAGAGAAGTTTGTTTTCTAATGCTATGTCTTCTATTATTAATCTAATAATTAATAAGAAATAATTTAACTTTTTAAAGTTATTTATATAGAACCCTAATATTAACTTATTAACTTCAATCTTAATTACGTAACAATTACTTATAATATACACTTTTACTCTATTTTAAACCTAGCTTTAACTTTAGCTTTAACTCCATGAAAAAGTTTAATTTTAATATAGCGTTTAAAAACGTTAAGGTTTATCTGCTTAGCTGTAGCTCATTTATATATTTTATTAGCATAAAGTTATTATGTAGAAGGACTTCAAGGTTGTAATGTGGTTGGAAAAGTGATAATAACGTAGGAATAATAGTTAAGTAATAAACTACGTTAACTTTAAAATAAATAAAATACCTTGATAACTATATTTTTGTAAAATAAAAAAACGCTTAATAAATAATTATTTTAAATAGCGTAGTTTACCACCTAAGCGTCATTCCCACCTAACTGTTACTTTTCCAACTGTATTACAACCTTCACTTCTTTCTACGTAATAACTTTATAATAACAAAATATTCAATTACTAAATCGACAACGCAGGGTATAGCGTTGGAAAATAAACCTTTTTGCACACAATGTACAACATTCTTCTCTCCATAACAAAATACCTAGATAATTTAAAAAAGCTAAAATCTTTTTTACTTTTCAAGTTTTTTATACAACTAAAAACCCAAAACCTTTCACAATTGCTTAATTATACAATATTCCTCGAATGACTTTCGTTAACTAATTATATAATTTAGCCTTTATAGCTAAGAAAAGTAATGTTCAATATATTTTAACTTTATTTAAAGAAAAGACCATTATTCAATATATCCTCAATTTAAATACATTAGGGATTCCACCCCGGATTAATAACGTACATGATATAACAAATCTCTCCTATATAATGTGTTATACTTCTTTTATTAATAAAAGCGAGCTATACTGCATTGTATAAACCTATTTCAAAATTAAAACATGCTTTCTTTATGTAATTTAGACAGTATTAGCTTAATATTATATAATTTCCCCTCTACAAGTGGACATACGTATTAGAATAAAATCCTACAACATCTAAAAGCTTGGGATTTTTAACCTTTATCTTCAATTTTAATATAGCAATATAATCAGTATTTCTAATTATTTACTTTTTTACTTTTTGTTCTTTTCCTTTTTAAAGTTTAATAAAATTTCTATAATATTTAAATCTTTATATAGCTGAAGTTAAAATTTATTTAACTATTTTATATCATTTATAAAAAGGGCGATAAATGGATGGAGATGGATGCACTATGATGAAAGCATTTATTTACCTTCATTATATCTCCTGGCAGCGACAGAGCCATTTTAGAGTTCCAGTTCTATTAAGGCCGAAGGCTGGGGCTGGCTATACATAGATAAACCTTAATGTTTTTGGGCGCTATATTAAGATTCAGGTTTTTTACGGAGCTGAAGCTAAAGCTGGGTTTCGAATGTGAGTAAAAGCGTGTAGTGCAGGCAGTTGTTGTGTAAGATTAAAGCTGTGGGTTGATAATGGGATTCTGTGCAAGTAGCCCTAAAAGGTTAAGTTATTTCTTATTAATTATTAGATTAATAACGCAGGAGATGGCGTTGGAAAACAAACTTTTTGGATATAATGTACAACATTATTCTCTCTATTATATAATTTCAAAGTTATACTATTAAAGTTTAATATTAAATTATAAATATTAACACTAACTAAATCTAGTTTTTTAAAAGCTAATTTATAAGTTCTTTAAACACTATATGAAATTATTTTGCAATCTGAATACGTATAAAACTAGCTTATAAATTATAAAAAAGCTCTTTAATTAGCCTTTTCATAGCTATAAAGTAGTTAATAAAGGGTATAACATTGACTGCCTAAACAGTAACCTTAATTGAATTAGAACTTTAAAGCGTTTAAATAGCTCATTTAGCGTTTTTTAAATATTAGGAGGCTAAGTAGATATATTTTTAGAATAGAGAAGTGCTATTACCCTTCCGACCGTATTGCAATTTCCAAACTCTATTATTCTACTTCAATATAATAAAATTCCCTCTACAAGGAGACCTGAGTATGAAGACAAATTTTGACAAATTCCAAAAGCTTAGGATTTTTAACTTTTATTTTTAATTATAATATAACTAGCACTTTTAACTATTTACCTTTCTACTTTTTATTCTTTTCCTTTTTAAGCTTTAACAAAACTTTTATAATATTGTATATTATATTCAAAAAAGTTTGTTTTCTCACACTATATACCCTTTATTATTAATTTAGTGATTAATAAGAAATAACTTAAACTTTTAAAGCCGCTTACACAGAATGTTATTATTAACCTATAGCTTTAATGTTATATAATAATTGCCTGCACTACATGCTTTACTCGCATTTCAAACCCAACTTTAGCTTCAGCTCCATAAAAACCCTTAATTTTAATATAGAGCTTAGAAACGTTAAGGTTTGTCTATACCTGCTCAGCCCTAACTTTTAGCTTTAATAGAACTTAAAGTCTAAAATAGCTCTTTTATTACTAAGGGATATAATAAAGGTGAATAAATGCTTTCGTTACAATGTATTTATTTCTATCTATTTATCCCTTCCTTATTATTAAACCTATTTGCATTACTTATCTTCTTAATACCCTTATGGTAAATAACTTAATATTATTCTTTTAACTCTTATATATTAACAAATTCTATCTTAATTAACTAGTTGTAATAAAACAAATAATATTTAAAGTATTAGTTTATAATAAAGAGTTTTTTTATACGTATACTGAAACTCATTTTCTTTTAAAAAAGTATAAATTATTAAGTAATTTGCGGAATGGAAGATAAGAGTATTAAACTTTTAATTATAAAAAGTAAAAAATTCAATTAAATAAAAAACAACTTCTTTTTAACTTAATTTAAATATTTTATTTGTAAAAACTTATTAAGAAAAATAAAACCTTCCTTAAAAACTATTTAATTTGTAAATAATATAAAATAGTTCTACAAATTTTAATTTTAACTATATAGAGTTTTAAATATTATAAACAGATTATTACAGCTTCAAAAAAAAGAAGAAAAATTAAAAAAGCAAATAGTTAAAAGTATCAATTGTAATGTTATATTAAAATTAAATATAAGGATCAAAGATCCCAAGCTCTTATAAGTTGTGAAAATTTAACCTCATACCTATATCCCCTTGTAAAGGGAAATTACGTTTTATAAATAAGAGATTCAAACTAGATTATTTTATTATTTCCTCTACTTTTATCTCTTTTGTTTAATTATTCTTATGAACGTTTTTTAATTAAAAGTTTAATATTTTTAGTTATACTAAATCAATTACTTAATATCCTATTATTTTCAAGGAAAACAGATTTAATTATACGTATAACTAATTTTTTATTATAAACTAGTATCTTAAACGTTATTCGTTTTATTATAATTAACTAATAAAAATAAGATTTGTTAGTATATGGTAGTTAAGGGGATAATATTAAATTACTTATTATAAATTATTAATAGAATAGGTAATGCAAGTACTTGCAAGGGGGAGATAGATAAATGGAAATGTATACACTATAATAAAAGCATCCATTTGCCTTCAGTATATATCCCTTGGCAGCAAAGGAGCTATTTAGAGTTAAGTTATATTTACTTTTAAAGTAATTAACTTTATATTTTTTATTAATTATTTTACAATTATGAAAAAAAATGTACATTATGTCTGAAAAAGTTTATTTTCCAACGCCATAACCTGCATTGTTTATCTAGCAACTGAAAAATGACTTTACATGAAAATATATAGCATTTAAAGAATTTATATATTACCTTTTTTAAAAACCTACTTTAATTAATATTAATATTTATAATGTGATATGAAGATTTAATAGTATAATATATAATTTGTATAATATTAAGCTAATATTTTAAAAATTGGTTATAACATTATTATCTTTTATAATATAAAAAAAACTAAGGCTTTAAATGTAAAAAAACATTTAATTTTAATAATAGAACTAATATAAAATTTAATAATAGCTTTAAGTTTTATACTATATATTTATTTTCATATAGTAAGATTCTTAATATTAAGATGTTAAATGAAATATAAATAATATGTAAAAAAATAAAAAGTAATAATTTCATTTTTTGTAATATTTTAACGTAAAAAAAGAAATAGCTTTTATAACTATTTGAAATAATTATTTGCTAAATATCTTTTAACTGTACAAAAATAATATACTTATTAAAATATTGTATTTATTTTAAAGTTATATTATTATTCATTTAACCTTTTATAAAGGGATATAAGTTTTATAACAAATCTTCACAATTTCTAAAAGCTTAAAATCTTCAACCTTTTACCCTTTAATTATAATAAGAATAATATATTTAACTATATACCTTTCTACGTCTTTTCGTTTTCCTCTTTAAGCTTTAACAAAACTTTTACAACATTTAAAATCTTATATAGCTAAAGCTATATTTTGCTTATTTATTTTATATTATTTACAAATCCCCCTATGAGGGGATATAAGTATTAGAAATTCTTTTTAAAACTTTTAAGAACTTAGAATTTTTAACTTTCATTTTTGATTTTAATATGGTATATAATTAGTACTTCTAATTATTTGCTTTTTTAATTTTATATATATATAAATTTTTTAAGTTTTAATAAAATGCTTATAATATTTAAAACTTTATATAACTAAAGCTAAAATTTATTTAATTATTTCATATTGTTTATAAATTAGGTAATTTTTAAGGAAGTTTTTATTTTTCCTAATGATGTTTTATAAATAAGATATTTCAATTAGATTATTTCTATTATTTCCATTACCTTTTTTTAAAAAATCTTTTTTTAATTAAAGATTTAATATTCTTAGCTTTCACTAAGCAAGTTACTTAGTATTCTATAATTTTTGGGGTGGAAATGAATTTAATTACACGTATAACCATTTTCTTTTATTATAAACTAGTATTTTAAACGTTATTCATTTTATTATAACTAGCTAGCAATTAAAATACGATTTGTTAGTATATAGTAGTTAAGGAGATGATATGAAATTATTTATTGTGAGGGTGTTAATAGAAGAAGTAATCCAAGTAGCTGTAATAATAAGAGGTAGATGAATAGATGGAGATAGATGCGTTATAACGAGCAAAGTATTTATTTGCCTTTATTATATCCTTTAGTAGCGAAAGAGGTATCTTAGAGTTAAAGTTCTATTAAGGCCGAGGGCTGGGGCTAGGCATACAAACCTTAACGTTTCTGGGCACTATATTAAAATTAAAGTTTTTTATGGAGCTAAAGTTAAAGCTGGGTTTAGGATGCGAGTAAAGGCGTATAGTGTAGGCAGTTGTTGCATAGTTAGGATTAGAACTACAGGTCGATAAAGGGATCCTGTATAAGCGGCCCTAAAAGGTTAAGTTATTTTTCATTAATTGTTGGATTAATAATGTAGGGTATAGCATTGGGAAATAAACTTTTTTAAACATAATGTACAATATTATTCTTTCAATTACTTACAAATTAACTAATTTCTAAAGATTTTATTTTCCTTAATAATTCTTTATAAATAAATTATTAAAAATAAATTATTTTTATTATTTTATCATCTTTTATATTATTGATTTAAACTTTTTTATATTATTTTAATTAGAAATTCAATATTTCTAACCTTTATTAAGCAAATTACTTAATATCTTATATTCTTTTTAAAAAGTAAGTTTAACTTTATATGTAATTATTTCTTTATTATTATGGAAAGAATAGTATTATATATTATATTTAAAAAAGGTTATTTTCCAATGGTATACTTTGCGTTATTAATTTAATAATTAATAAAAAATAACTTAACCTTCCAAAAGTTATTTATACATAATCTTACGTAGTAACTACTTGCACTATACGCATTTACTCTATTTCAAACCCAGCTTCAGCTTTAACTTCAGCTTTATAAAAAACTTTAATTTTAATATAGTACTTAAAAACGTTGAGGTTTATATGCTTAGCCGCTAGCCCTTAGCCTTAATAAAACTTAAACTTTAAAATAACTCTTTTACTGCTATAAAATATAATAAAACCAAATAAACGCTCTTATCACAACGCATCTATCTCCCCTTTTTGCAACTACTTGCATTATTTATCCTATTAATAACCTTACAATAAATATTTTAACATTATCCTCTTAATTGCTTTACATTTGCAAATCCTATTCTAGCTTGCTAATTATAACAAAACAAATTTTTTTTAAAATACTAATTCATAATAATAAAAGAATAATTACATGCAAAGTTACACTTGCTTTCCCTAAAGAAAATATAGGACACTAAGCAACTTGCTTAGCGAAAACCCTAAAAAATTAAACTTTTAATGAAAGGAAGTATAAAAGAAAATTAAATAAATAAAATGGATGAAAAGGAAATAATAAAAATAATCTAATTTAAATATCGTATTTATAAAGAGTTATTGGAAAATATAAAAACCTTAAAAACTACTTAATTCATAAATAATATAAAACAATTAAGCAAATTTCAGACTTAGCTATATAAAGTTTTATTGCAGGTTGTTGAAGTAAAGCATTAGTTGGGTGGATAATAAGGTTAGGGTATGTTAAAGTAAGTTTAGGGATGCAGATTGAAGTAGGTTGAAAGGGTTAATGGTATTAATATTCATGTCTTCTATCTACTAATTGCACTGGAGTATAAGGCTGTCTTTATAATAGTTGGTATCTTTATTCTCAGTTGTAAAGTAAGCACTTAGTTTATAACTGAGTTTGTAATAGAACTAGGTTTGTAACTGGCCGTCAGTTTCATTATTAGGCTGTTATAGTCTATAATACTCCGCTAAGTCTGGCGCAAACCGGTGGCTAGGTTAGTAAACCTATGTAGTAACCTTATTTTATAAGACGGCTTTTTCCAGGAGTTGAACCCACGACCTCTAGCTTGTAAGTAATTGATATAGCCGTTATATTATAGTGCAATTGTGCAACTAGTTATCATTATAACCTTTATACAATTAAGTTATAGTATTATAGCTAACAAGTTTTAAATATTATAAAGGTTTTATTAGTTTAAAAAGGAAAAAAAAAAGAAATAGAAAAGCATATAGTTAAAAATACTAATTGTATTACAATTGAAAAATAAAAAGTAAAAATCCTAAGCTCCTAAAAGTTATAAAGATTTATTTTAAAACTTATATCCCCTTATAAAAGGCTTTCTACTATTATAAATTTCCTTTTCTAAAAGGATATAAGTTTGAGAATGAATCTTTATACCTTTTAAAAGCTTAGAAATTTCAATTTTTAATTTTTAATTATAATAAAATTGGTATTTTGAACTATATACCTCTTTACGTCTTTTTAGTTTTTAAAGCTTTAATAAAACTTTTATAATATTTAAAATTATATAGAATTAAAGCTAAAGTTTATATAACTATTTTATATATTATTTATAAATTAAATAAATTTTAAAACTTTTCTCTTTTTAATAACTATTTATAAATAAAATATTTAAATTAAATCATTTTTATTATTTTCTATTTTTTATCTAATTCTTTTTTCATTTTTTTAATTAAAAGCTTAGTATTTTTATATTTAACTTAAGGTTATAACTTGTACAATGGGGTTTAGGGTTAGGGTTAGGTGTGAGGGTGCTTTCATATAGAGTGTAATAGTGGATAGAGTAATAAGGGTCATATAGCTATAACTAATACAATTGCTAAAAAATACTTTAATAATTGCTAAATTATCTTGAAGACCCTTTAGCTTTCTTCCTTATATAGAACCGTAGATCCACTGCATCTATAGATAGGTCTTAGCAACAAAGCCTACCCACATGGGTACCGGGTGCAGGAGCCTAAGGCACCCGCGCCTACGCTAATTATAACCGTAACATTTTAGCTTCTATTAAATAAATTGGTTAGTATTTTATCTTCTTTTAAAAGAAATAAGTTTAACTTTATATTTAATTACTTTTTTATTATTATAAACTAGTATTTTCAACGTCTTTTATTTTATTATATTTAGCAATTAAAATAAGATTTATTAGCATATCATCATTAAAAGGATAGATAATATTAAGTTATTTACTATAAGGGTATTAATTAAATGAATAACACAAGCAATTATAGTAGCAAAAAGGGGAGATAGATGCGCTGTAATAAATAAAGTATTTATTTGTCTTTATTATATTTTATAATAACGAAAAAGATATTTTAAAGTTGACGTTTTAACAAAGCTAAGGGCTAAAGCAAGATATATAAACCTTAACGTCTTTTACAGAGCTAAAGTTGAAGCTAAAGTTAGGTTTGGAATAAAGTAAAAGTCTATAGTATAACGTAGTTGTTGCGTAAAATTAGAATTAATGAGTTAACAGCAAGATTTCATATAAATAACCTTAAAAAGTTAAGTTATTTTTTATTAATTAATAAATCAATAATGAAGTGTAGAGTGTTAGAAAATAAGCTTTTTAAATATAATGTACAATATTATTCTTTTTATTATTATAAACTAATATTTTGAACATTTTTTATTTCATTATAATTAGTAAATTGTTAAAATAAATTAATTATTAAACTAACAACGTAGAGTATAACGTTGGAAAAGAAACTGTTTTTGAATACAATACACAATACTATTCTTTCTATAGTTAAAATAAAAGTCATTTACATATAGTGGTTAAAAGGATAATATTAAGTGATTTATTATAAGATGTTAATAAAATAAACTATGTAAATAACTATAAAAAAGGAAGATAAATGCACTTTAATACGCAAAGCGTTCAATTGCTCTTCTTATATTCTACAATAGCAAAAGAGTTATTTTGGAGTTTAAGTTCTATTAAAGCTAAAAGCTAAACCCAAACATACAAACCTTAAATATTTTTAAGCACTATATTAAGATGAAGGTCTTTTAAAAAGCTGAAGTTAAAGTTAAGTTTCAGATAAAGTAAAGCTGTGTAGTGTAAGCAATTATTGTGTATTTATGATTAGAGTTGATAGGTTGATAGCGGAATTCTGTACAAGCAACCCTAAAAGATTAAGTTATTTCTTATTAATTACTAAATAAACAACGTAAGGTATAACATTAGAAAACAAACTCTTTTCCCCATAATGCATAATACTATTCTCTTTATCTCTTTATTATTTATTTTATTAGTTGTTATAATTTTAATTATTTAAAAAAGTAAAAGATTATATTTTATATACTAAAATTCAAAATAATATTTACCTTCTATAATTAAAGATAAAAGTAAAATAAAACTATTAGTATTTATATATTTAATTACTCCTTTACGAGGAATATAGGTATTCAGATGAAGTTTCATAGTTTTGAAGAGCTTGCCATCTCTGATTTTTATTTTTAATTATAATATAATTAATACCTTTAATTATTTACATTTGTACCACTTTACAAGTAGATATAAGTATTAGGATGAATTTTTATAATTTTTAAAGGCTTGGGAAAGTTTTTTATTTTTCTTAATAATTCTTTATAAATAAATTATTTAAATTTGGTTATTTTTATTATTTCCTTTACTTATATTATTTTGTTTCATTATATTTTGTACTCTTTTTTTATTAAAATTTAGATATTCTTAGCTTTCACTATGCAAGTTAGTTAGTGTTTTTTTATGGAAAAAGTAAGTTTAATTGGGCATATAATTAACCTTTTTTATTATGGACTAATATTCCAAATTTGTCCGTTTTATTGTAATTAGCTGACAATTAGAATAGGTTTCGTTAATATATAATAATTAAGGGGATAATATTAAGTTATTTATTATAAAGGGATTAATGGAAGAAGTAATCCAAGGAGCTATAATAGTAAAAAGAAGATGGATAAATAGACATGAATGCGCTATAATAAAAGCATCTATTTGGGTTTATTATATCCCTTGGCAGCAAAAGAGCAATTTTAAAGTTAAAGTTTTATAAAGGCCAAAGGCTAGGGTTAAAGGTAAGCATACAAACCTTAACGTTTTTAAGCGCTATATTAAAATCAAGTTTTTTTTTACAGAGTTGAAGCTAAAGTTAGGTTTGGAGTACAAATACAAGCATATAATACAGGTAGTTACTGCATAGGGTTAAAACTATAAGTTAATAATGGGATACTATATAAACAGCTTTCAAAGGTCAAGTTATTTCTTATTAATTACTAAACTAATAATATAGGGTATAGTGTTGGAAAATGAACATTTTTGAAAATAATGTACAATATGATTCTCTCTATTTACTTTTCTATCTTTTTCTTTTTTTCCTTTTTAAACTTTAACAAAACTTTTACAATATTTAAAATTTTATATAATTACAGCTCAAGTTTATTTAACTATTTTATATTGTTTATAGATTAAGTAACCCTTTATAAAGGAACATCAGTTTTAGGATAAATCTTTACAACTTCTAAAAACTTGGGAATTTTAACCTTTATTCTTCAATTGTAATATAACTAGCACTTTTAACAATATACTTTTTATTTTTTTCTCCTTTTCCTGTGCAAGCTTTAATAAATCTTTCAAAATATTTAAAACGTTCTCTGGCCTAATCTAAAATTCGTTTAACTACTTTATATTATTTACAAATTAAATAAGTTTCAAAGCTTTTATTTTTCCTAATAATTCCTTATAAACAAAATATTTAAATTAAATTATTTTATTATTTTCTCTTTTTCAATCTTATCCAATTTTCCTTTATACATTTTTAACAAAGAGTTTAATATTTTTAGCTTTTACTAAATAGGTTAGTAGTATATATTGTTTAAAACAAAGTGAACTTAATTTTAGATATGATTATCTTTTCATTAATTATTATAACCTAATATTTTCAACGGTTTTTTATTTTATTATAATTAGTAAATAGTCAAAATGAAATTTATTAATATATCGTAGTTAAAAGGACGATGTCGACTTATTTATTACTAGGGTGTTGATGGTATAGATAATGTAAGTGGCTGTGGGAGATGGATGTACTGTGATAAGAGTGTCCATATGCCTTTCTTATATCCTGCAATAGTAAAAGAGTTATTTTAAAGTTTAAGTTTGTTTTATTGAAGCGAAGGGCTAAAGCTGGGTATACAAACTATAACGTTTTCGGGCACTATATTGAAATTAAGGTTTTTTTACTAAACTAAAGTCCAATCCCAGCTTTAGCTTTAGCTTTATAAAAAACTTTAATTTTGATATAGCGCCTAAAAACGTTAAGGTTTGTTTATGTATACCTAGCCCTAGCCCTCGGCCTTCATAAAACTTAAACTTTAAGATAGCTCTTTCGCTGCTAAGAGATATAATGAAGGTAAATAAATGCCCTCATTGCAGCATATCTATCTTTATCTATCTATTTCCCTCTTGCTATTACAGCTACTTCCATTACTTATTCTATTAACACCCTTATAGTAAATAACTTAACATTATCCCTTTAACTACTATATACTAACAAATCTTATTTTAGCTATTAGTTAATTATAATAAAATAAACGATATTTAAAATACTAGTTTATAATAAAAAAAGGTTAGTTATACGTATAATTAAACTTACCTTTTTTTAAAAAAATATGAAATATTAAACAACTTATTTAGTAAAAGCTAAAAATATTAAACATTTAATTAAAAATTTTTAAAAAAGATAATTTAATAAAAAAGATAGAAATAAAAGAAATAATAAAAATAATTTAGTTTGAATATTTTATTTATAAAAAGTTATTAAGAAAAATGGAAACTTTTTTTAAAAATTATTTAATTTGTAAATAATATAAAATAGTTAAATAAATTTCAACTTTAGCATATATAGTTTTAAATATTACAAAAGTTTTGTTAAAGCTTAAAAAAAAAGTAAAAAAAAGTAAAAAGGCAAATAGTTAGAAATCCTAATTGTATTACTATGTTAAAATTAAAAATAAAGGTTGAAAATTTCAAGCTTTTAAAAATTGTAAAAATTTATTATAGTACCTATATCCCTTCATAAAAGGGATGTTCCTTAATAATAACTAAAGTAGTTGGTTAATTACAAAGGTTTTTAAAGTATATCCTTATTTATATTACTTTTTAAATATTTCATTTGCTTTTTTAAAAAGTGTAATTATATTTTCTTTTTTACTACTCAAGGGTCTAAACGTCTTCTTCGAATGGCTCCCCTCTATAGAGGGGGTAGCAAAACTCTAAAACAGTAAAAAAGTCTAAGATAAGCTAAGGATGCAGAAATTGCTAAAACTCAAAAATCTATACTAAAAACATATTAAAATACCCATTATTGTGTTTATAATCCCACTACCACCGTCGAACTAGATTAATTCCTGTAAGTGTATATGGTTAAACCTTGTTAATAAGAATATTTCAACTATAGTAAAACCTATATTATTAACCTCTAGGCCCCGTAGTCGTGCTACAAACTAGTAACAAAAATGGAGTTATATATACTTAATGCAACTACATTAAATGCAACTATACCTAGCCTAATTACTGCATTACACGTACTACGTACTTCCTAAACCACTTGTAATAGGCGATTTACGAACCCTGTATACTATATAATGCCCCTAATAGTTAGGGAGGCTGCAAGGCAGTCTAGTAGCTCTAAGAGCTTAGTTATATAGTATATTAAGGCGTTTAGGGAGATAGGCTGGCTGCACTTAACCCCTTGTATTATAAGACGCCTATATGTTCTTACACTTAATGAAGAGGAGTGTATTCGTACTTTACTATTAAAAGGCAGGGTTTTAAGCTTAATAAGGACTTAGTTAACGAGTAGTTTAATTGCTATAAAGCTTTTATTAAAAAGAATTGTTTTTTAGCTATATAATAAGTAGAACGCTAATAAAGCAGGTAAAAGTTATAATCATAATTGGTTATACAACTACATTATAACATAACAGCTATATTAGTTACTTATAAGCTAAAGGTCATAAGTTCAAATCCTAGAAAAAGCAGTCTTATAAAATAAGGTTATTACATAGGTCTCTTAACTTAGCCACCAGTTTGCCTCAGACTTGGCAGACTATTATAGACTATAACGGCTTAATGATGAAACTAAGTACTAGTTATAAACTTAGTTCTATTATAAATGAAGTTATAAACTAAGTGCTTACTTTACAACTGAGAATAAATATACTAACTATTATAAAGAGAGCTTTATACTCCATTGCATTTGGTAGATAAAATGAAATAAATATTAATATAATTAAGTCTTTTCACCTACTTCAATTTGCATCCTTAAACCTACTTTAACATACCCTAACTTTATTATTCGCTTATCTAATACTTTACTTTAACAACCTTCAATAAGTTATAAGCCCAGAATAATTATACTTAGTCAACTCCTTAAGACTCTTAAAGAACTTTAAAGATTCTCCCCACAACTCCCAAAGAATCTTAACAACTCTTAGAAAGTCTATACAACCCTTAGAGAGTCTTTACAACTCCTGAAAAGCCCCTACAATCTTACAACCCTCAAAATGTCTACCAAAACGGCATTTTCCTTTATTACTAAGCTTAAAGGTAGTGAAAACGATTAAAGTTAGGCTATTATGGCTAAGGCTTGTTTGAGAGCGAGTTGAAAAAGGCTATAAAGTTCAAAAACAATAATGAAAACAAACTTTAATAAAAGTCTTAGCTAAAATAATACTCTTTTATAAGTATACTATAGCTAATTATATTTAAAGTTGTACTATAAGCTATTAAGTTTAAAAGGTTTTGAAAGACTTTTATAACTTTAATAGTTTTAGCTTCTAGTATTTATTAGTTATAATAATACTTATTAATTACTTAATTAGACTTCGAATTAACTAAACCCTACGTTAGGAAGGTAAAGTTTATACTTGATAATATAAAGGTATAAAAGCTAGAAGTGCTTGAAAATATAACTATTATTTGGCTTTTAAGCAATTTAAAGCTTAAATTTAAGACTTTTGTTGTAATTATAACTTAAAGTTTTCGAGTCAACATTAAGGCTTATACTTGAGAAGCTTTAACTCGTAATTTATTTAATAAAGCTAGGATATTAAAAGTTAACTAAGACTTTTCGACATTAATTTATAATATTATAAAGACGTTTAAAAAACCTTATAAGGGCAAAAACTTTTGGGAAAATAACTATATAGTAATTTTTTGCAAATATTATAAGTTGAAAGGCTATTTATAATAAGATTGTGCTTTTTACATTTAGAAAAAGCTTTTAATAGTGGGAAAACCCGTAATAAGGCCCAAAGTGGATGAGTTAAAAAGACTTAAAAGTATCCTTCAGCTAGAGATTAAAGAGAAGAGAAAATCAACCTTTTATTAGCTAATGGCTTAGTTAAAGACTTTGATAAAGACTCCAAATCTGAAGTGGGAACTTAAGAAGATACTAGATTAATTAAAGAGATTGAAATAGATCTTATGGAGGTAAATACTACTTTTCTTCATAATTAAAATAATACTTTTATAATAGAAGTTAATTATATAATTAATAAAATATAAGTTTTAAATTAAATTAATTCAATATAAAAGTTTTATAAATAATTATAAAATTAAAGAATAAACTACGTTTTAAAAATTATAATACTTTTATAACTTTATTTCTAATACTAGTGCTTTAGTTTATATAATTAGCAATAAAAGCTAGTTTTTATTTTAATTAAGTTTTTAAAATTAGTTAGCTAGGGGAAAGGCAAAGACTTTAAAGATTTAAGCAATTAGTATTTGCAAAATAACTTTTATGAAGAGAATAATGTTATATATTGTATTTAAATAAGATGTTCAAATTAGATTATTTCTATCATTTCCTCTACTTTTATTTTTTTATCTCATTACTTCTTTTATTCTTTTTAATTCTAAGTTCAATATTTTTAGCCTTTACTAAGCAAGTTGCTTAGTATTTTATATGTTTTTGAAGGAAAGTGAATTTAATTACTAGTAAAACTATCCTTTTTTTATTACAAATTAGTATTTCGAATGTTGTTCATTTTATAATAATTAGCTAATAGCTAAAATAGGATTTATTAATATATGGTAGTTAAAGGAATAATATTAAGTTACTTACTATAAGACTGTTAATAGAATAAATAATGCAAATAGCTATAATAGCAGAGGGGAGATGGATGGATAGAGATAGATGCGCTGCAACGAGCAAAGCATTTATTTACCTTTATTATATCCCTTGGCGGCGAAAGAACCATCTTACAGTTCGAGTTCTGTTAAGGCTGAGGGCTGGGGCTGGGCATATTAAGTTTTTTTACGGAGCTGAAGCTGAAGCCGGGTTTGAAATGCGAGTAAAGGCGTATAGTATAGTACGGGCAGTTGTTGTATAGATAAGATTAGAGCTGTAGGTTGATAATGGGATCCCGTGCAAGCAGCCTTAAAAGGTTAAGTTATTTCTTATTAGGAGTTATTAGAATAAATAAAGACTTTTTAAAAAATTACTTAATTTATAAATAATATAAAACAGGTGAAATTTTTTTAACTTGAAGTATGTAAAGTTTTAAATATTATAAAAGTTTTATTAAAGTTTAAAAAAGAAAAAGAAGAAAAGTAAAAAGGGAAATTATTAAAGGTATTAATTATATTGTTATATTAAATTTAAAAATAAAGGTTAAAGATTTAAGCTTTTAAAGGTTGTGAAAATTTATCCTAATACTTATATCCCTTCGTAAAGGGAATTTCTTATTATAATTATATTATAAAAATATACTTCTTACAAACTAATTAAACATATTAACTTTCATTATAAAAGGTTATTCTTAATTATTCAATTTTAAAGTTAGTATAGAGAGAATAATGTTGTACATTATGTCCAAAAAAGTTTGTTTTCTAACGCTATACCTTACGTTGTTAATTTAATAATTAATAAGAAATAACTTAACCTTTCAAAGCTATTTATATAAAATCCCGTTATTAACCTACAACTCTAATCTTAACTGCGCAACAATTGCCCACACTATACACCGTTACTTGCATTCTAAACTTAGCTTTATCTTTAGCTTAATAAAAAACTTTAATCTTAATATAGCGCCTAGAAACGTTAAAGTTTGTCTGTATATGCTCAGCCCCAGCCCTTAGCTTCAATAGAGCTTAAACTTTAAAATAGCTTTTTTTGCTGCCAAGGGATATAATAAAAGCAAATAAATACTTTACTTATTACATCGTATTTATCTCTATTTATTTATCTCCCCCTTGCTATTATAGTTACTTGCATTACTTATTTTATTCTATTAATACCCTTATAATAAATAACTTAACATTATCTTCTTAGCTATTATATATTAACAAATTTTATTCTAACTAGTTAATTATAATAAAACAAATAATATTTAAAATACTAGTCTATAATAAAAAGAGAATAATTATACGTGCAATTAAACTTGCTTTCTTTTAATAAAAGAATTCAAAATACTAAGTAATTTATTTAGTAGAAGCCAGACCTTTAATTAAAAAAAGGAAAAAATTTAATTAAATAAAAAATAACAAAAGTAAAAAGAAATAATAAAAATAATTTAGTTTAGATATTTTGTTTATAAGGAATCGTTAAGAAAAAGGAAGTTTATTTAAAAATTACTTAATTTGTAAATAATATAAAACAATTAAATAAATTTCAGTTTTAGCTATATAAAGTTTAAATATTGTAAACGTTTTGTTAAAGCTTGAAAAGAAAAAAGAAAAAAGTAAAAAGGCACATAGTTACAAATACTAGTTGTTTTAAAATTAAAAATAGAGGTTGAGAATCCCAAGCTCCTAAAAGTTGTGAAAACTCATCCTAATACTTATGTCCCCTCATAGAGGGAAAAATATTTTATTTGAAAATAGCTTTAACCTTTTTTCCTTTATCTTAATACTTTCTAGTATAATAAATAAAATTAAAACAAGAAGTTCATTTAAGGTAAAATTTTAATTTTTTAATATCAATTTAGAATTCTCCGTTAAGTGAACACTTAAAAACCTTACAAATATGCTAAACATATTCGTTTTTATTCTCAGAGAAAATAAAAACATCATTAAAATATATTATAGTATAATCGTTTAATATATAATAAAGGATATTATTGATATAATACTAAAAAGTTATCACAGCGTTATAAAAGCTAAACGGCATAATTGGGGATTTATAAAGCCTAAATTTAATAATAAAAGTTATTAACTGTTTATATAGTTCAATGATTTCAACTTTATTAAATATAGTAATAATATTAATTGTATTTCTTTTTAACTTTATATACTTTATTTAAAATCTTTTTAATTAAAGGAAACAAATAATGGTTTTTAATAGTAATGCTATTAATATTCTTAAAATTATAGCAAATTTGAATGCTATTACTAACCGTTTTTTCTAAGAAAAGCGAAGAGGCGTAGCAAAAGCCAGAAAGTTAAATAAACGTAGCTACTTAACGGATATTAAACCCAACATTCTAAACTATTTAGCTATAGCTATAGTTAAAATTATAACTACAGCTATGCTAAAATATATCTATGATAAAAATAATATCAAATACTTTAATATTGTAAGTTTTTTTTACTTATTTATAAATAATAAAGTATTTAAATTATAAAAACTCTTATAATAAAATTAAAATAGTTAATAGAATAAAATTAGCAATTAGCAATAGCTTTCCGCAAGTTTTTAAAAGAAACCTTTTAAAATATACTATATATATAAGCAAAATAATAAGGAAATTTATAAGTCTATATTTCTTTTTACATTATATAATTTTATTAACCTTTATTATAATTATTCTTTATATACTTAACGTATTGAAAAGGAAAATACTTACCTACTTTTTAATAAATTAAATAAAAAGTACATGTTAAAAAAAGAAATTAAAGCTAAATTATGACTTGTTTATTATAACTTAATTATAGCATTTTAACTACAAAATGCTAATATCCTAATATTTTATTAATTATATAATCATATAATCAAGTTAATACAAAAACGTAAGCTTCTTCATTTAAAAAATAGATTAATAATAATAAGTTAACTAAGGGATAATATTAAGTTATTTACTATAAAGGTGTTAATTGAACAGGTGATATAAGTAGCTGTAATAACAATAGGAAATGGATGGATAGAGAGATAAATGCGCTGCAATAAGCAAAGTATTTATTTGCCTTCATTATATCCCTTAACAATAAAAGAACTATCTTAAAGTTCAAGCTCTATTAAGGCTAAGGGCTGGGGCTGGGCATATAAACCTTAACGTTTCTAAGCGCCATGTTAAGATTCAGGTTTTTTACGGAGCTGAAGCTAAAGCTGGGTTTAGAATGCGAGTAAAAGCATATAGTATAGGCAATTGTTGCGCAGTTAGGATTAAAGCTATAAGTTAATAACAGGATCCCATACAAGCAGCCGTAAAAGGTTAAGTTATTTCTTATCAATTACTAGATTAAATATGCAGGGTATAGTGTTAGAAAATAAACTTTTTTAAATATATTGTACAACATTATTCTCTCTATTAGCTTAATTTAGCTAGCTTTATAAATAGTTTTGCTAAAGCTAGGCAAGCTTATATTAGCTAGTTTTATAAGTTTTTTTATTTACTTAAAAGTTATAATAGATAGCGTTAATATAGTTTTTATAATTTTGGTTTAGGTGCTAGTTATAAGGTTTTAGATTTAATTTAGCAGGTTATTGCGTTTTTGTTTAACGGTAGTAATTTTCTTAAAATAACGTTGTAATATATTATAAATACCATTAATAATTATATTTTTTATATAATATTATTATTTCTATAAAATATAATTCATATTAAGTACTCTATTATTTTAGTTTTATTCTGTTAAGTGGTTATAATAAGTTTGTTTTCTAAGTAATTAATAATTATAGGTTTTAAATATTCTAGTTCTTCTTTATTATAGTTTTTAAGAGTTAAAGCTATATTTTTAATAAGGATAAAAATAGTATTTAATATCCCCATTTCTAATAAGGAATTATAATATTAAGCTATTAATTAGGCTAGTATATTGTGCACTAAGTACTTGCTAATACGAGGACGTTGTATAATTTTAGTTCATAGGGTAAATAATAAAATATTATTGTAAGTGGTATACTAAATATTAGAACTCCGTGAAATAATAAGATAAGGAAAAATAAATAGGTATATTTAAAAGCGCGGGAATTAGCAATTCTAATAATACTAATTGTTTTACAATATTCCTTAAGTAAGCAATGTAATTAAAGTGCAATTAACTATTATGGGTACCTTTAAGTATTAAATAAAACTAATATAGTTACATAAGGAAGATAAAATTATAAGTACGCACTAAGGCCTCTTTATATAGGCTAAAGTGTACTAACTAAGCTAAGGTCTAGGGCATAACCTGCTAAGGCTAACCCATAGCGGGGAAGTGCCAAGCCCTACATAGCACGTGCTTAGCACATGCTATATCTCTTAGACTAAGCAAAGCCTATAAGATAAAGGGTCCTAAAGTTAGAGGGTTAATTTAGCTGAGTAATATACACAAATCGGGTAGTAATGCTTGGTTTACCCGTGCTACGCCCTACCTTTCTCACCCTACGTAAGCTCCAACTACGGAAGTTGGTGCTAACTACTAAAGTAGCTACACTAGCTGAAAAACTACTTTTTCTTATTAAATTACTAAAACACTACCTTTCTACTTTAAAATAAAAGCCTTTAACTCACTTAGAAGGGAGCTTAATAAAATTGCAATTTTAAAATATATAGTTAACTTTCCTAATGTAAAAGTAGCTGCTATTACCTAGGAATTCAGTATTATTCAAAGCAAACTTTGAAACTAATTAGTAAGCTGCTAGCTTAGAAAAGGGATTCTTGCTATTAATATTAAGCTTTTAAAGCCTGAAGAGGCTTCTTTATGTTAGTATGTTAACTAGCTAGATGATATTAACGTAGCGGTTTAGGTTCTTTTTATTATAGAGGTAGTAAATTTAATCTTAAAGAAGAGGTGTAATAAGTACGTAAATGTTAAAAAGGTTATAGTTAGCTTTATATAGATTATTAGGATTATTAAACACTATAGCTATAAAAAGAAGTTATAAAAGAAGCTTAATACTAATTACTAAAATATAAAGAATATTAAACAATAATTAAATACTGACAAAAAGGTTATAAAGTTATTATAAAACATACTATTATTGTGAATAACGTTTAAAAAATAAATAAAACTAGATTTTAAATTAAGGTAAAAAAGGACTTGATAATTATTATTAAAAGGAAAAGAGCTTATTGTTTTAACATTTTTAAGAATAAGGAGATTGCTACGTATATAAAAGTTATTTTAGCAGTTAGTTAATATATTTTAATATTTATTATATTTAAGGGAGAAAAATATATTAGTTGAATATATTAAGAAAGAGGCTTAATTTATAAGCTTATTTATTTCGCTATATTGCGAAAAGGTTATTTGAATAATAAGCTTATAATTACATAGATAATTTACTTTAAAAAGTATTTAAAGAATGTATAAAAAGCCTTAAAATAGCTTTTTATTATTAACAGCTATAACTTCTACTATATTATTACATTTATTAATTATTATAATAAGCATAATATTACCTCTTTTAGTATACCTCCAAACTGAACTTACATTTTTTAACTTTTTTAATATTATATTTTTTAAGCTTTAAAGTATTATTATACTTTTACTTTTAATATTTGTATTTAAAATAAATGTATTAATATTAATAAATTTAAATTCTTTAATACTATTGAGAGTATACGCTATTAAACATTAAAAAAAATTATATACTATAATGCTTTTAAAAAGGATTAGTATTTAGCTGCTGAACGCTAAATGTACTTTTCCTACTATTAAAAAGCTTAAGGGAAAAGTAGTTAAAGTTATAATGCTATTATTACTATTATATTTAATATTATTACTATTTAATATGGTTATTATTTTATAATAAGTTGATAGAAATAATAATATTATACATTATATTAAATAAAGTTTGTTTTTCAATGCTATACCATACGTTGTTAACCTAATAATTAATAAGAAATAACTGAACCTTTCAAGGCCACTTGCACGAGATCTCGTTATTAACTTACAGCTCTAATCCTATGCAACAACTGCTCGCACACCCCTTTACTCGCATTCCAAACCCAACTGCAGCTTCAGCTCTATAAAAAACCTTAATTTTAACACAATGCCTAGAAACGTAAAGGTTTGTCTATGCATGCCTAGCCCTAGTCCTCGGCCTTAACAAAACTTGAACTCTAAAATAGCTTTTTCATTGCTGAAGGATATAATAAAAGCAAATGGATGCTTTGCTCATTGTAATGCATCTATCTCCATCTATCCATCTCTCCCTTGTAACCCACTCACATTGCCCATCCCATTAATACTCTTACAATAAATAACTTAATATTATCTACTTAACTACTATACTATACTGTAACAAATTCTATTTCAACTACTAGCTAATTATAATAAACTGAATAATATTTGAAATATTAGTTTATAATAAAAAAAAAGATAATTATATATGCAATTAAGCTAGCTTTTTTAAAAAGGATATAAAATACCAAATAACTTAACAAAAGCTAAAAATATTAAACCTTTAAAAGAAAGTATAAAAGATAATTAAATAAAAGAATTGAAAGTAGAAAAAATAATAAAGATAATTCAAATTAAATATTTTATTTATAAACAGTTATTAAAAAAATAAAAACTTCTTTAAAAATTACCTAATTTGTAAATAATATAAAATAATCTAATAAATTTTAGCTTTAGCTATATAAAGTTTTATTAAAGTTTAAAAAAGAAAAGGAGAAAAAGCAGGAAGGTAAATAATTAAAAATGCTAATTGTATTGCAATTGAAAATAAAAGTTATATATCCTAAGCTTTTAGAAATTGTGAAAATTTATCCTAATACCTATGTTTCCTCATAGAGGGATAATAAGTTAATAAAGTTACTATATGCTTTAAAAATGCCCTGAAGGAAAATAATAACTTTAAGTTAGCTTTAGTTAAAAAATATTGCCTGTATTATTTAATTATGTAAGGTGGGGCAGGTATGCTTAATTAAGGTAATTATAATGGTGGTAATAAGTAAGGCAAGCAATAATTGACAAAGGTATAAGACTTTAACCTAGCTTAGCAAAGAGAGATGGGTAAGGGCTATTACTTATATATATAGTTGGAAGACTGGGCTCCCTTGTAGGGTATAGTTATGCTACAGTGTGGCTTTCAGTAGCTTACTAGGTAGTGCGTGCGCACAAGTGGGGTATGTGTGTGCTGGGGACCTCTTTCCTTACAAATTAGCTTATATGAATATTGCAAAGCTTATTTATATAAAACAAGACTTTAAAAGAACTAAATATACTACATAAGTTTAACGCTAGCATAAATCTATACGTAATATAGTCTTATAAAACGAAGTAGATTTATAAATAAGAGTTCGGCGTCAGTAGCTAAGAAAAAGGATACTAATGAGAAAGAGAGAGTTAAGAGGGTAAAGGAAGGTATAGAATTAAAATAACGTAATAAGGCTAAGAACTTCTTTTTTAATATAGCGAAAAAGGTACGTTATTAGTAAATAATAGGAATACTAAGCTCCGCTGAGATTCATGAGAATAATAAGGTAATGCAGTTGTTATAGAGGGTTTAAAGGTGAATAACGAAAAAGTAGTCATTTAGCTAGTATAGCCACTTTCATAGTTATACTAACTTGCATAGTTAGAGCTTGCAGAGGCTAAGAAAGGTGGGGCGTGGCACGGGTGGGGTGTTGGTTAGTATTGAAAAAGTGTACATGTAATGCTATTAGGTCTTTTCAATATAAAAAATCACTTAAATACAGCATTTTAACTACTTTTAATGCATTATACATCTTTTACACACTTTACATCACCCTGTTGTTAACTCCATGCTTGGGTTAAAAAAGCATATATTGGGAAGTTTGGGTGCAAAAAGACGCGTTTGCACTAAAATTCTAGTATAGCTTATCTTATACTTTTTTACTATCTTAAAGTTTTAGTACCTCCCTCTTTAGAGGAAGGCCATTGGAAGAAGACGCTTAGACCCCTAAGGAGTTGCTTTACTTTATTTTTTATAATAAGGATATTGTGCTTTTAATGCTTTAATAATATACAGAGAATAATATTATAATGTAGTTTATAACCTAACCGTTATTCCCACCTAACTGTTACTTTTCCAACTATATTGCAACTTCTAAATCCAATTACTTTATCACAATTTAATAAATTTAATTAAACATATCATTTCTATCCTTGTATAAGTTTTTTTTTAACCTTTTAGCAAGTTCGTACATTATATCTAACTTTCCCACATCTTCTATAATGCTATAATATTAATAAACTAGCTTCTACTTTACCCTTTTTAATTGACTTTTTGCATTGCTTTAACTTAATAGCTTCTTTCTTAATAATTAATTTTTAAACATTTTTAATAAAAAATGCTCATTTATTCTAAATACGTATCTGCTTAGCCTTCCAACGTTTACAAAATACCAAATTAGCTACTTAAAAGCTCCGTACTTCCAATTCAATTAGGGTTACTTTTTAAATAATAAGCTTTATATATTTTATTAACTATTTTATAATCATAAAAAAGCTAGTTAAAAGGCTTCCTTAATAATAAGTAAGCTAATTCTATCTGTATTAAAATTAGAAGATAACCTTATATAAAGTATATAACATCTAAAAAACTTATAAATTAGCTTTTAATAAAAAAAGTTTAATTAATATTAATATTTGTAATTTAATATTAAACTTTACTAATATAGCTTACAAATTATATAATATTAAGCACCTTTATAAGGAGATATAGCTTTTAGGACAAATCTTTACAATTTCTAAAAGCTTAGGATTTTTAACTTTTATTCTTTAATTATAATACAATTAGCATTTTTAACTATATAGCTTTCTACATTTTCCCCTCTTTTTTAAGTTCAAATAAAACTTGTAAAACTTTATACAACTAAAGTTAAAATTTATTCAATTATTTTATATTATTTACAAATTAGGTAATTTTTAAAGCTTTTTTTAATAACTCTTTATAAATAAGATATTCAAATTAAATTATCTTTATTATTTCATTTTTTTTTATCATATTTATCTAATTTTCTTTTCTACTTTTTTTAATTGAAAGTTTAATATTCTTAGCTTTTATTAGGTAAATTACTTGATATCCTACATTTTCTTTAAGGAAAGCAAATTTAACTTTGTATATAATTATCCTTTAACTATTACAAACTAGTATTTTAAAAGTTTTTTGTTTTCTTATAATTAGTAAGCAATTAGAATAGAATCTATTAGTATATAGTAGTTAAAAGAATAATGTTAAGGTACTTATTGCGAAAGTGTTAATAGAACAAATAATATAAGTACCTATTATAACAAGAAGGGGGAGATAAATGTGCTTTAAGAAGTAGAGCATCCATTTGCCTTTATTATATCCTATAATGAAAAAGTTGTTTTAGAGTTTGAGTTCTATTAAAGCTAAGGGTTAGGGCTGGGCATACAAACTTCAACGTTTCTGGACTCTATATTTAGATTAAGCTTTTTTTACAGAGCTGAAGTTGAAGTTGAAGCTAGGTTTCAAATAGAGTAAAGGCGTGTGGTGCAAGTAATTATTGCGTAGTTAGAATTCAAGTTAAATTATTTCTTATTAATTATTAGGTTATCAACGTGAGGTATAGCCTTAGAAAGCAAACCTTTTTAAAACACAATATACAACATTATTCTCTCTATATAGTATTAAGTGAATACTTTAAAAACTAGCTATAATATTATTATTTATCATAATATTAAAATAAATAGCTTTAAATGTAAAGAAACTTTTAATAATATAATGTAATTAATATTAACTATTCTATAAGAGGGGTTAGTAGCTAGGGTGATAAGAGTAGTATGCAATAGTCGCGAGGTCAATGATGGGTAAGTATGATGCGTTAGCAACACTGATCTCTGGCTCTCTCTAATTCTATAGGCGCGCAGCCTCCTCTTTATGCTCCAAGCCCGTGCTCTCAGCCCCACACAAGCTACACAGCCCGCTACAGCTCCACTGGCACAATCCGCTGTAACATATTCCCTCGACAAGTGGATATAAGTATTATGATAAATCTTTATAGTTTTTAGAAGCTTAGGATTTTTAACCTTTATATTTAATTTTAATACGATTAGCACTTTTAACTATTTACCTTTTTACTTTTTTTCTTTTTTCTTTTTAAGCTTTAATAAAACTTTTACTATATTTAAAACTTTATATAACTAAAGCTAAAATTTGTGCAACTGTTTTATATTATTTACAAAGTAGGTGATTTTTAAGGAAGTTTCCATTTTTCCTAATAACTTATTACAAACAACATATCCCAACCGAATTATCTCTATTATTTCCTCTACTTTTCTCTCTTTTATCTAATTATCTTTACTGCTCTTTCTAATTAAAAGTTCAATAATTTTTAGCTTTTATTAAGCAAGTTGCTCAGTTTCCTGTATTTTTTAAAGGAAAAGAAATTCAATTGCACGTATAATTATTCTTTTTTTTATTACAGACCAATATTTCGAATATTGTTCCTTTTATTATAATTAACTAGCTAAAATAAAAGAATTTAATATATAGTAATTAAAAGAATAATGTTAAGTTACTTATTACAAAAGTGTTAATAAAATAAGCAATGCAAGTAATTATAATAACAAGGGGGAAATAAATATATAAAGATGGATACGCTACAACAAGCAAAGCATTTATTTGCTTTTATTATATCCCTTAATAGCAAAAAATCTTCATTAAAGTTCAAACTTTCTTAAAGCTAAGGGCTAGGGCTAGGCATACAAACCTTAACGTTTTCGAGCGCTATGTTAAGATTAAGTTTTTTTACGGAGCCAAAGCCGAAGCTAGGTTTGGAATACGAATAGAAGCATATAGTGCGGGCAGTTGTTGCGTAGTTAAGATAAAAACTGTAGGTCGATAACGGAATTCTATACAAGCAGCCCTAAACGGTTAAGTTATTTCTTATTGATTACTAAATCAACAACGTAAAGTATAGCATTAGAAGATAATTTCTTTTAAACATAATGTACAACATTATTCTCTTCATAGCTACTTGCATCGCTCATTCTATTAACACCCTCATAGTAAGTAACTTAATATTATTCCCTTAACTACTATATATTAACAAATTATATTTTAGCTGCTAAGTATAGTGAAATAAACGATATTTAAAATACTAGTTTATAATAAAAAGATAATTATACGTACAATTAAACTTGCTTTCTATAAAAAAAAGTATAAAATATGAAGCAACTTGCTTAGTAGAAATTTGAAATATTAAACCTTTAATTAAAAAGAGTAGAAAGATTAATTAAATAAAAGAGACAAAAGTAAAGGAAATAATAGAAATAATCTAGTTTGAATATTTTGTTTAAAAGAAATTATTAAGAAAAATAGAAACCTCTTTAAAAATTACCTAATTTGTAAACAATATAAAATACTTAAACAAATTTTAGCTCTAGTTATATAAGGGTTGAAATATTACGGAAACTTCATTAAAACTTGAAGAGGAGAAGAAGAAAAAGTAGGAAGTTAAATAGTTAAAAGTGCTAATTGCATTGCTATATTATATTAAAAATGAAGGTTAAACATCTAAAGCCCCTAGAAGTTGTAAAAACTTCTTCTAATACCTATATCCCCTTATAAAGAGATATAGCTTTTATAATTAACATAGTTTACTACTGAACTAACACTTTTAACTATAACTTTTTTAGCTATATTATGATTTCGAAACTTAAT
This sequence comes from Lasiosphaeriaceae sp. G1095, assembly GCA_027569635.1. Lineage (NCBI taxonomy): Eukaryota > Fungi > Ascomycota > Sordariomycetes > Sordariales > Lasiosphaeriaceae > Lasiosphaeriaceae sp. G1095. The sequence continues at coordinate 98,130 of JAPDFK010000100.1, forward strand.
TACTTTAAAAATGTATTAAAATTAATTAAACTTAACACTTCTATTTTTATACAAAGTTTTTTCAACTTCTTAGCAAGTTCGATTAACCTTTCCACATTTTCTATACTGCTACAATAATAATGAATCAGCGTCTATTTTACCCTCTTTAAACAATCATTTGTATTGCTTTAACCTAATAACTTCCTTCTTAGTAATTAATTCTGAAGCATTTTTTTTTAAATAGTTAAGTAAGAATGATAGTTAGGTAGTAAACTATGTTATAATATAAAAAATGTAAGCAATTAATGTTTAGTAAGGAAAACAAAGTTTACTTTATATAAAATAATTTTAAAATAACAAAGTAAAAAACTTAACTTTAAAAAGTTAAAATTATTTGAAATAAAAAGTTATTACTTTAAACTGGCGTAATTTACTACTTAACCGTCATTATTACGTAACTATTACTTTTTCTAACTCTATTATAACTTCCAAATTTAAGTGCTTTATTACAATATAATCAATTAATTAAACTTTATTAACTATAAGTGGGTCCTAGCCCACTATTATTAAGGTTACAGTTACTATGGTTGAGATGAAAGCCTTAATGACTGCATTAAAGCTTAAATATTTAAACCTTTGGATAGTGTTATTAACTAAAGCTAAAATCCAATAATGAATAAAAAACAACTTAACCTTTTAAACCCGCTTGTATAAGATCTTATTATTAACTTACAACGTTAATCCTAATTACGCAATAATTGCCTATAATATACTATACGCCTTTACTCGCATTCTAAACCCAGCTTCAGCTTTAGCTCCATAAAAAAACTTGATTTTAATATAGTACCTAAAAACGTTAAGGTTTGTCTTTACATGCCCAGCCCTAGCCTTTAGCCTTAATAAAACTTAAACTTGAAATAGCTCTTTCACTGTTAAAGAATATAATAAGGGTATATAAATACTTTACTTATTATAATATATCTATATTTATTTATTTATTTTCCCCTTACAATTATTTATCTTGCTTATTATATTAATACTTTTGTAATAAACTTAACATTATCCTTTTAATTACTGTATATTAATAATTTCTATTTTAGATAGTGAATTATATTAAAACGAATAATATTTAAAATATTAATTTATAATAAAAAAAATTTATATATATACAATTGAACTTGCTTTTTTAAAAAATTATAAAATACTAAGCAACTTGCTTAACAAAAACTAAAATAATATTAAACCTTTAATTAAAAAGGATAGAAAAATTATTTAAATAAAGAAAATAAAAGTAGAAGAAATAATAAAAATAATATAGTTTTAATATCTTGTTTATAAAAAGTTATTAAAAAAATAAAAACCTTTTTAAAAATTATTTTATTTATAAACAATATAAAATAGTTAAATAAATTCTAACTTTAGTTATATAAAGTTTTAAATATTATACAAGGTTTATTAAAGTTTAAAGAGGAAAAAGAGAAAAAGTAAAAAAGCAAATAATTAAAATTTGTTAACTATAATAATTATAACTTAATTATATAAGGGTTATAATTATAACTAGTTGTATGACTACATTATAGTATAACGGCTATATTAATTACAAGCTAGAGGTCGTGGGTTTAACTCCTGGAAAAAGCAGTTTTATAAAATAAAGTTATTACATAAGTTTACTAACATAGCTACTAGTTTGCCCTAAACTTAGAGGACTGTTATAAATTAGAACAGCTTGATAATAAAACTAACAGCTAGTTATAAACTTAGTTCTATTATAAACTAAGTTATAAACTAAGTGCTTACTTTACAATGAAGAATAAATAAATTAAGTATTGTAAAGAGAGCTTTACACTCCGCTGTAATTAGTAAATAGAAGATATGAACATTAATATAATTAACCCTTTTAACTTACTTTAATTTGCATTCCTAAACTTGCTTTAACATACCTTAACTTTATTATTTACTCATTTAATGCTTCACCTTAACAACCTTTAATAAAAGTACTAGTTATATTAAAATTACATATAAAGGTTGAAAATCCAAAGCTTTTAAAAGTTGTAAAAATTTATCCTAATATGTCACGACTGTAATTAGCAGAACTAGTATACCTTAGGCATACTGCAGCAGTAGGGCCAAGACGGCTATAGGTAGGATTTATAAGATCTGTGGTTAGGGACTACAGATCTAGTAAATCCTAGGAATTGGCTAATTATAGGTAGAATGTATAGGATCAATGGTTAGGCATAATAGATCCAGTAAATCCTAGGATTTGTAGGATTTGTAGCTAGGGATTACAAATTCAACAAATCTACAGTTTTATATAAGTAGACTAAAGGGTCTTTAGGACACTTTAGTAGTTAAAGTATTTCTTAGCAATTATATTAATTACAACTATATAACCCTTATTACTCTATCATCTATTATACTCTATATAAAAGCACCCTAATACCTAACCTTAACCCTAAACCTGCTTATTTTATATAAAGTTATAACTTTAAATTATAACATGTTAATAATTCTTATTAGGCTGCTTATGTGGGATAGTTAATATAAAATACTTTAGCTAATTTAATAAATAGTATTAAAACTCTAAAGCTATCTTTTAAGAACAACTTGCTAGCTAACAAACTACCCTAGCTTTAGCTAAGTAATATACTTACAATTAGAAGCCTAAGTACAAACGTTTTAAAGCTAATAAGCTTAGAAGGAATTATTATTTAACTTAAGGAAAAGCTTGCTATATTTAAGGGCTAGCAAAACCCTTCAGCTTAAAATAGTAGCAATTAAAATAAAATATAATTAAATTAGTTTGTACAATATAAAAGTAAGTAAAGAGGGTTTTAAGGCGTTTTTATTGTGTATAAATTATACTTTATTTATTATTAAGAAAAGTTTTTTTAAGCTTGTAATAAAGTTACTTTATAATTTTAAAATTAAAAAGAAGTTAAAAAACTTTTATTATATTAATTTATAAACACTTTATCAATTTTAAAAATGTTAATAAAGTTAAATGTACTTCAGAATATATTAATACTTTTAAATAAAAAGGTAAAGCTAGTTTTTATACGTTTTTATATTGTAAAAAAATAATAAATAGAAAATAGAAAAATAATATATTCGTTTTTACGTTTTATAAAAAACAAAGAAATAAAATTAAAAACAATTTAGCTATTATTTTCAGAAAGAAAACTATATTGAACAAAATCAGTAAGCAAGTTGTATAAATAAATAATAAACTTTAATATTAAAAAAAAAAAAAAAAGTAAAAATAAATTTTATTGCGTTTAATTAAATAAAAAATACTAATATAGTTATTACAGTATGGCGTATAATATGCACGTAAAGCCTATAAATGTAAACGTTATAAATAAAAACCAATTAAAGTAAAATAAAAAAGATACTAAGTATTATTATTAGAATAAAAAAAATTACTTTCTTAAAATTTATATTAGAATGTTAAATATTAATTACAAAATATATTTATATTTAAATAAAAATAATAGTTCGTATATTTAAAACCGTTACGAATTAATTATTTATATAAAAATTATAAAATAATACTTTAAGAAAAAATATATATTATTTTTATTTAAAGTTTATACTTTTAATAAATTCAAAGTTTTTATTTAAGAGTTAAAAGCTAATTTTAATTAGTATATTTATAGCTAATAATAAAATTAATATAATTAATTATTATAATAAATGTATAAATAACCGTCTTATGGTAAAAAAGTATAATATAAATTAAATTAGCTTTTAGAAAAGGAAAATATAATAAATGAATTTAAGAACTATTTATAAGAAATTAATTTAAATTATATATAGTAAAAAAATAAGCTTTTTAAATAAATATGTTTCTTTATTTTAATATTTGTAATTTTAATAAATATATTTTTAAGATTATATTATATTTCTAATAATATAAAGCGTAATTAATATAATATAAATTTTATAAAAAGTTTAAACTAATAATATTAGCTAAGCTTTATAAAAATATAATAAAAATATATTATAATTATATTTACTGTATTTTAAATATAACAAAAGAGCGTAATATTATTATATATATTTTTTATATTGAAAATACTTTACAAGAAAGTTATTTTGAAATTAATCCTTTAGCAAAAAGCTAGTAAATAAGGTTTTTTGAGCTAGTTTATATAATACTAAAGGAAATTAACGAAAATATATTTTAAATCATTTATAAAAAAAGGTATTAAAATATTAACTATTTATTTGAAAATTATTAACATTATTTAATTATATGTTTTAAAGAATGTAAGTTATAAAAGTATATAATTATAAAAAATGAAAAATATGAATATGAAAAATTTTATATTTAATATTAAGTAGTTTATTAATGAAATATGATAAATGCATTAGAAAGATTAACTTTAATAAAAAAGAATAAATTAAATAGCTAATTATATAATATTTAACTTTTAACTTAAAGCGTTTTTTAAAATAAAATAAAAGGTTTTAAATTATAATTAACTAAATCTTTAATATAATAAAAATAGTTTTAGAAAAACCTATAGAATTAATAGTATTTATAAAAATAACAAATATATTATTTAGCTAATAGCTAAAAATTTAAAAGGCTATGCTTACGTATACATTTAACACTTTTTTATTATATTTTATAAAAAAGAAGTATAAAAAGAGACTTATTTTGTTATCTAAGAAATAAAAAGGCAATTTAGCTAAAAAAATATAGTGAATAAAGCTTAACATTAAAATTATTAATATATTTATAATAATAGAAAAAGGAAGTTGATAATATAAGTATTATAAAAAAATTTATATTTATTATTATAGTAAATGTAAAAATAATAGTTATACTTATATTTTTTATTATTGTTAATAAATAGAAAATATTTTTAAAAATACTTTCTTTTTATAAAATAATAATAGTTAATAAAATAATATTAAATTATAATAGCAAATGAATAATTAAAAATATATTCATGCTAAAAGTTAAAATTTTAAATGAAATATTTATAATAATATTTAATATTATAAACTTTTAAAAAATAAGTACTTTTAAAAAAGCTATAATTATAAACTTTTAACTTAAATATTAATTAATTTAGCGATTATATTAAATAGAAAAGTTTTTTTAATAAATAATTAAACTTTAGCTTATTTAAAAAAAAGAAAATTAAAAGGTTCTTTTTTAAAAGCTAATTGTAAAAATAGTATTATATATAAAAAAAAGTATTAGCACTTATTAAAAATAAAAAAATAAAAACTTAAAGTAAAATGTAAAAAAGTATTAAAAACCTTTTAAATAGTTAATGTACTTTTAAAATTTTATTAGTATTATATTTTTTTAAAAAGTAAGAAATAATAGTTTATTAAACTATAAACTATAAAATTATAAAATTTTATTAATAAAAAAAGTGAAACTTTGTTATTTTTTTAATTTATTAAGTTAATAAAGTTTAGTAAAAAGTATTTAAAAAGTACGTTAATAATAGGCTAATATTAAAGTACATTATACTATTTTACTTATTATATAATATGCTTATACTTTTCATTTTTTAAAAAAAAATATAATAAAAGAGTATTATTTAGTTTTTGATTACTAAAACTTTAATAATAATATAGTATAAAATGGCTATTTATTACTTTTTATTTAAAAAAAAGTATTTAGTTTAAGCAAATAATATAGGTTTTTTAATTAAACCTTACTTTAGCTTTTTTATACATTTAAATAAAATTAAATAAAGAGTAGAAAATTGTGTTTTATATGCTATTTAAATATTATAAATTTAAAATTATATTTTTAAATTCAACTAATATACTTGTATTTTTTTAAAATATAAATGAACTATAAATTGCAAAATTGCTTTAATAAATTTATAATACCTTATAAAAATAATATTTTAATTTATTCTATTATTGAAAAAAGTAGCAATAGTATTTACATATAATATTAATATTTTTTTTAAAAATTTAACTATTAATTTACTTAAAAAAACCTTGTTAAAAATAAATTTTTTTTTTCAAGTTTATAATTTTAATTAAAAAAGTCTAAATATAAAAGTTTAAAATTAAAGTAATTATTAAATAGGTAATATTTACGTATAAATAGCTAATATTTACGTTAATAATAAAAATAAAAATATTTATAGTTTATATTAATTTCTATTATTCATATATTATTATATGTGATAAAGCTACTTACTTAATTATTATATAGATTAATATAAAGAAATAAAAAGTTTATATAATTTAAAAATTTTAAAAAAGATTTTAAAGAATAAAAGTTATAATTTAATATAAGTATATATTAATTATAAAAACTTTACGTATTTTGTAATATTTAAAAATTTAAGCTTTTAATAAACAAAATAAATAAAGTTTTTATTATAATTTAATTTCAAAATTACTTATATTAAAAGCTTGAAAAATATATAACTAGACTCATTAGATAAAAAGCTAAATCAAAAAATACAAGAAAAATTTAATTTTTAACTTTTATTTAAAATAAATAAAAAGAGTACTTTAAAACATTTTATTAAAAAACTATTTAATATTAAGCTGATATTAAAAATAAAAACCCCTTAAGAATAGGGAAATAAAATTATTACAGCTTAATAAAAAGCTAGCTTATATAATTAAAATAATTTAAAAGAAGATAAAATATATTTTTTATAGAAAAAGGGTTTAAATATTAAAACTTTTATAAAATAAATTAATTTAAAAAGTTTATAATTTACTAATAAATTTTTTTAAAAATTTATATAAACAATAATGAAAATTAAAAAATAGTTTAATATATTAAAAGAAAATTAAATAATTATATAAATAATTATTCTATATAAAGTTTATTAAAAAATAAAGTTATTGCAATATAAGCTATGTAAGCTATTAAAACTATTTTAAATAGCTAAATAAATATAAAAATTATTAAAACAAAAATAAAGTAATACTATAATATAAAAAAGTTAAAAAGATTAACTTTTAAAAAAGGAAATAAAGTTTACTTAATGTGAAAAAAACTTCAAATAAAATAATTAAATGAAAAATTTAATTTTAAAAAGTTAGAATTATTAAAAGTAATATAAAAAGTTAATATTTTAAATTATATATTAAAATTTGTATAAGAAATATAATTAAATATTTGTATAAAATTAAAGCTAATTAAATTTTTTTTTAAATTTATAAATGTAAGAAAAAAAAAGTTTAATATTTAATTAAATAATTAAATTGCAAATATAAAAAAAACTTATAAGAATTAACTGTTATAGCACTAAGATGCACAAGTGAGCGGTGGGCAACGCTAAGGTAGGCAGGGGTGTCAACGCAACGTATTTAACCACGTAAACAGAGTTTTCAATAACTTTCCCTCTCTTTATCTAATAACACATCTATTTACGCAAACCTAAGGTCAGCATTGTAATATTTTATTAAACCTTCTCTATTTTTTCCGGAGGAGCTATCTCTACATTTACTTGTATAAAACCCCTCTTCCTACATCTCCAATATACCACTAATACAAAGCTAACCGCCCTCATTAGAAACCCGGTTTTTCCCTATAACCTATAATACAACCCACTACTTATATGTAGGTTTCCCCAAATACAACCTAATTCCCCCTTTAATATACACTACTTATAGTAACCTAGAAGTAGCTATATCCTACCTTAACAACATTAACAAAACACCTATTAATACCCCCTTTCCTTCCCTATTTCCAAATATTAAACTATTCTATTTAAATACTATTGCTAGCATTATATTTAAAAAATTCCTAATAGTTAGCAATTTACTAAAAGTATTAAGGTATAATTATAATTAGCTTTTAAAAGTTATTAATACTAATTAAGCAATTAAATATACATTTAAAACCTTTTATAAAGAAGTTAAAACCCAATTTTAATTGTTTACAATACAAAATAATAACTATATATTATAAGTTAACTAAATTTTTAAACTTTTAAAGCATATACATAAAAATTAAAAAGCGCTAAAATAATAATATAACAACGCTTTAACAAAATATTAAATATGCAATAACAATTTAATAATAAAAATTACGCAATACTTAAGTAAAATTAATACCTTTACAATCAATTTAATATTAAAAAAAGCTTAATACTATACTACTTAAAGCGAGCTCTATACAAAACAAGCCCGCGTTAGCTATGCACTAACTTGAACTACCCCTTTAAATTATAACAACCCCCTTACCTTCAATAAGCTTTCCTCCTCTACCCCCCTCGCTAAAAAACTACAAACTACCTACTAACGCTATGCACTTTATACACTACGCTAAAAGCGCAAAACTACCTTTTTATATAAGCAAAGAACTAATACTATTAAAACGCTAAGAAAAATATACTAATTAGCGCTTAACTATCCAAATTAAAATAATTATAAATTAAAATACTTACTTTATAATTAATAATTAAATTCTTTACATTTTATAACAACTTAGTAATAACGCATATAGCTATATCTAAGCAAATATTAACTTTATTGCTATTAAGCCATTTTTATCCTCTTTTTAGTTAAAAAACTTACAAAATTACAATAACCTTATTATTACTTTAAATATATACTATATTATCTAAAATATATATATCCAAATAAAAAAAAACTTAAAGCTCTTTATTTAAAAACTAAAAAACGAAAAAAAAATAGCTTTTCCAAACTTTTTAAATAAGTTTATCCGTTTAGCTAACTAAATTAAAATAGCAAGTTACAACTAAGTTAATAATTTAAAAGCTAAAATTAATATTAAACTTTAACAAACTTTAATTCTCTTAATTAATAACTAATAGTTAAAAAATAAGAATTTCAATAAGTAAGTAAGCTTATTGTATAATTTAAATAATAATATTAAAAATAAAACGTTTTACTTCCAAAATACAATACGCTTACACTTAGCAAAGTACTAACCCGCCCCTAACCTAAATAATATAGCTCTAAACATAATAAAAACAAGCCCGCACGTCCTACTAAACTCCGCTAAGTACAAGCGTAAAAGGACTCTAAACCTCTATATATATTACAGTAAATTAAAATATTATATAACAATTTGCCCCTATTAGAACGCAAAACTTATAAAAACTAAACCATTTTTAAGCCTATTTAAAATTACCTTCAATATAAAAAAAAAGTAGCTTTTAACACTAAACACAATTAAAAGCACCCCTTAAAACCCGAACTACCCTAATACCCTAATTTATACTTTTATTTTATAAGCTCTAATATAACATTCTCTATTACATTTTAACTTATTAATAATAGCTTCTAACTTATATTAGGCTAAATAATAATTAATTTAAAGTATTCTCTAATTAAATTTATTAATGCTATATTTATATATTACCATAATTTCCAATAATTACCCCTCCCCTTCCTTTACCGCCTTTATCTCGCTAATAAAACATCAATTAAGTTAATAATACACTCTTACCTTTTTAACTAATCTATACTCTTTTTTTCTAAAAAAAATTGCTTTATTCGTTTAATTATTTAACAACCTAAACGTTATCCTTAGCTTTCCTTAATTATACTTTTACAATTTTACTATTAATTAATTTTTAAAAATTATTAAATTAAAAAGTAAAGTACTTTATATATTACTACTCCCTATATCCAATATCGTTTCTAAAATAAAATGAAAGCAAAAATACTACAACTTAAAAAGAAAACAACTCTTTTCCCCTACTAACCCTACACTATAAAATCCTAAGCTTATACTAATAACTAATATTAATATCTTTAACGCTACAAATTTTCTTTTCCTTTTCCACTAAAAAGCATTATAATATCCAAAATAAATATAAAAAAATTACTTTCGCTTACTAATATTATTTATTATACCAATAATATTTATAAAAACCCTTATTAACCAATTATTTAAAAAATCGCTTTAACAAATCCTATCTAACAATAAGCTTAATAGCTTATTCTTAAACCCCTAAATCTAAACTTTTAAAAGCTAGGTTAAAAACGCCCTTTAGTTAAAAGCAATTTTTAATAAGAATATCTATTTATTAACAATAAGCTACCTTTTACTTACTAAAAAATTAAAGCAAAATTCCTCTACAAATTCTATAATTTAATTCAAAAGTTTTTACCTACTAATACTAAAACACTCCTTTTATATTACTTTTTTAACTATAAAATTAAATTATTATTTAAATAAACCCTTTTTTATTATAAAGTTTATATTATATTACTAATAAAACTTTATATTATTAGGAAATATTTAAATAACTACTTAATAAAAAAGTTTATACACTTTACCTATCCCTTTATAACTATACTAATACTTTTAACTTAAAAACCTAATAATAATATTTAAATTTATATTAATTATTAAAAATTAAATAACGTTATGCAAAAAAACCGTTATTTAATTCCTTTAATATAAAAAACGCTTAACGCTTTTAAAAAAGCGAAATTTTTTATTAAACTTAATATTATAATAACTTTTAATTACTTTTAAATTATTTTAAATAATAAGTAAAAAACAGCATTTATTACCCATTTTAGCCTCTTTAAATGTTAAATAGCAAACTTTAATATAATAAGCACTTTTAACTCTTTCTAATGTTATATTAACTATACTTTATTTAATATATTAAATAGATATATTATTATATACTTTAACAATATTTTTATTTATAACAACTTATAATTAAAATATAAATAATACGTATGCAAAATACTAATAAAATTTATTAAAGCAGGCTTTACAATTAATATTTAGAAATATAAGTTTTACACTTAAGAAATAAAATACTTTAAACTTATTATTTTAACTTTTAGCTTAAAAATGAACTTTAAAAAAGTAGCTATAATTATAAAATAATAAATATTAAGTACTTTAAAAAACCTTTCATAGTTTATAAATTTTACAAATTTTTATTACTATTTTATTAACAACTTCTTATTTATCGCACGCTTACTTATATTACTAATAAACAAAAAAACATTAAACTTTTTTAAAACTAACAGCAATTACTACTTTTAAACAACTTAAAGCTATTTTTATAATAGCCCTAATGCTTTTATATTTTAATTTAAAATTGAAAATAATTGTAAAAACAAATATATTAAACTAAGCAATAAATAAAATGCTTTCTTAATACAACTCTTATAGCATTTACTACCCAATTATTTTCTTTTTAACAAAATACTTACTTACAAAGTATAATTATAATAAAAAACTATTTGCTATTATAAAAGCTTTTAAAAAATAGCATTCTAAATTATAACGTATAAAAAACTTAATAAAAGTTTTAACAAACTATAAAAGCTTATAATACTTTTTAACTATTAAAATGCTTAACTAATAATAAATTCGTTAAGTAAAGTTTTTAAATAATTTTCGTTTTATAATCTTTTATTACGCGGAATTTAAAGCTATAATATTAAATACTTTATTTTAACTTCTAAATAACTAGCTAATAAACTTTGCAAATACATTAAATAACTAAATTACTAACTATATACAAATACTACTACTTTTACACTATCAAAACCTTATAAACAACCTACTAACAATATATTTTATAATAATAAACGTAACAAAGCCAATTAATATCCTTATTAACAAAATATACAAAACCTTTAATATTATACAAAAAGCTATTACTACATTAAAAAAGCTAAAGTATAAGCGCTTCTCTATTTTTATTTAAAAAAAATTTAAAGCTAAAATGTACAATTATAAAGTAATTATTAAACAACTTTTTATATAAAACTACCTATTTACACCCTCTAACTTTAACCTTTAATTACAAATTTTATATTAAACATACAGCTTACTAACTATTAGCTACTTAAAGTAATTCAAAATTTATAACCTTTTGCAAAAAACGTATTACTAATTACAAATATTTTAAAATGTTATTCTCTTTATCTAAAGCTACCACTTATACTCGTAAATAAAAAGCTTTCAAATTGCTTTTACAAATTTCCTATAGCTACTTTCTATTTTTTATAAGTGATAAATTAATATTTCCATTAATTATATTAGCTTATTATTAGCTTATTAATAATATAGCGTCATTTACAAATACTTTTTAATAATAGTTAATTGCTTTACAAAAATAAAATATTTTATACTTATTGCTAATATAATAGCAATTATACTAATTAACGCGTTTATTTAAAAAGTTTATTAACTTTATAGCATTTTAACCTTTATAATTTTAAATTGTAATATTTAATTTATTTTTATATTCTAGAAAGAATTAAGCTAACGTTTAAGCGTTATGCTAAAACTATTAATATCGTTTTACTTTTAAATTAATAATTAAACGGAAATTGTTAACGCTACTATTAAATAATATTTATATACTTACTATTTATTTTACTAAAATAATTAAGTAAATTAGCTACCTATTGCTAAATTCGTAAAGAATTACTATATTTTAAAAATAACTAGCTTTTCTCTTTTTTTTACAAATTATAATTAAAACTTAATAATAAAGATAAAGCCAATCTACTTTCTAATTACTTTATAAATAGCCTGATAATAATAAAAGTTTAATAACGCTAATACTATTAAAAAAAGATTTAGTAAGTAATAAATTAAATTAAAGCATTTATAGTTAAAATTTAAAAATAATAAGTATATTTTACAAATTAATACTAATTAAAATTATTTTATATTTGCCTAACAATTTAATTTAAATTAATATATAATATTTTAAAACTATTTACTTTATAATTAAACTTAATAACAAATAAAAAAGCTCTTATAAAATAATAATAATTTATTAATGAACTATAATACTTAAATTACTTTTTATATTTAACATATTCCTTATTTTTTATATTTTACTTATTAAACTATACTAACTAAACTTCTTAAGCTAAAAATCTAATAACTAAAAATATAATGAAAAAATAGAAAATATTATAATTATAAACTTAAATAATAAGAAAATAACTTAAAAATTGTTTTTTAATATTATTTTTAATTCCCAAGCTAAAAATAGCATTTTATAATATAAAATTAAATAGCTTTACCTTTATTATACAATATAAAAGCTAATAAAAAATATTAAAAAATATAATAGCAATATTACAAAGTTTTACTATAAATACCTAAGCAAACCTAAACCTTTAAACTAATCCACCCTACTATAGCCCTTTAAACAACCTCCTACTTTTAAAAAAAAGCAAAATTAACTTTAAAAGTAACTTTTAAACACTAACGTTTAAAAGTACAAAAAATACAAACCTGCTAATAAAAGAGCATTAAGCAAATAATAAATTAAAAGTAAAAGGAAAGCAATATATTACGCTAATTACTAAATATTTAAAAGTATAGCAAATTATAACTAATAATAAAGTATTATAATACAAGGATAAAATAGGGTTTTAATAGAAAAGTTAGCTATTTAAGCTAACTATTAAATACTTTTTATTTAAACTAACGCACGAAAACAAAGCCAATTCTAGCTTAAAAAACAAATAATAAAAACTAAAGGAAAAGGCAAGTAGCTACAGCCCACTTAAATAACCAACAAAGTAGCCTCGATCTCCTACCACAAAGCGGCAGCCTAATAGTTATCTACACCCTCCTTTTCAAGAGCATAGCGGAAGGTCGCCTCAACCTAGTTATAGAAGGACTTCTTAGCTACAGCCCAAATACTATACGTTAGGTCGCTTACTAACAAAGCAAGCACTAGTAGCCACTTCTACTTCTTTATATTAGCAACGTCGCTATATAAGCTAAGATAGGCGTACATTATAGCGCAAAGCTAGCAATGCTTATTTACTATAGTATTATAAGTAGTTCAACTCCCCTAACATTCTAGCAACTTATTAGTAATACGCAAAGGATAAAGTTAAGAATATAAAGTGCAAACTTACTAACTTATTAATTACCTTTTTATTAATAGTTAAACTATAATAAACCCATATAACTTTTTTAACGTTAATAAAAATAACAAACAAGATATTAGCTTCCTTAACAATTCTAATATAAACAACTTTACTAAATATAAAATCCCTATTGCCCTTATTATCGTCCTCCTTATTTTAAAAGCAAATAGTGAATTTAAAAAACTTATAAAATTTAATAGTATTACTTTATATAATTATAAGGACTTACAAATAATAAATAGCTAGCTAATAATATAAAAGTATAAAAGAACTTAATCATATATATCCTTTTGTTTAATATACTAATTATATTTAGTTTTAACTATAAACTTAACCGCGTAGCTAATACAAAAAGAAGTTGCATTATTCAAATTATACTACTTCAATGCAATATGAATATAGTAGGAATACGTGAAGTCCCCTAGCAAGACAGGCGCATTTCGCTCCCTAACCTTATTTTAGGCGCAATAATAAATAATGCGCGCATTACAATATATTATACAATTAGCTCTAATATAAAGCATTTTCGCTTAAAAGACGAATAGAGAGATTAATTACTTTAAGAAAGTATTTAGTACGCATAAGTATAAAATAGCAGGTAATATAGTTATAATAAAAATATTACAATTACAAAGTAAGGAAAGGAATAAGTTGCTAGAAAAAAAAAGGTAGAAGGGTATGCAGTTGAAAAGTAAATAGTAACAATTCGTTAGCGCAACGGCCAACCAACAACTCTACTACGTAGTAAGAATAGCTAATAAACAACCAACGTACAAACTATACGCTACTACTATATATGCAACAAACTAGCGAAATGTAACTATAGGGAGTATAAATAAAGCGTAGCAAGTAAGCGCTAAATTGCTTAGGAAATAAGCGTTTGCCTTTTATAGAATGAAACTAAGTTCGTGTACTCGAAACGAGGATTTTAAAGTTATTTGCAGTCAAATGCACTTTAAGGGTGCAGTACTATCACAGCACCAAGATGCACAACCGAGCGGTAAGCAACGGCAAGGCAGGTAGGGGTGTTAACGTAACGTATTTAACTGCGTAAACAAAATCTATAATAACTTTCCCTCTCTTTGTCTAATAACACATCTATTTACCCAAACCTAAGGTTGGCATCGTAACATTAACTAAACATTTAATAAATTACTTTAAAAAAATTTAATAATTTTATTAATATAACCTAAACTAACTAAGAAAAATAAATTCGTTAAAAACTAGTTAAAACTAGAAATTAGAAACTTTACTATAAAAGAAATTTTAAGCTTTAAGCTAAAAGGTAAAAAAGGTTATTAAAAAGCTTTTTTAGCTTTCAGCTTAATAATTGTTAAAAAATTGTAATTAGTAAGCTATTTAAATTATATTTAAAAAGCGTAATACTATTTATGTAAATAAACAAACCTAATATAAATTTATAATAATTATTATTAAACTTTGGAAAGTTTTACAAGAAGGGGTTTTTTTTAAACGTTTAAGAATTTTTTATTTAAGGATTTTAAACTTTTAAGTAGTTAAGATTAGTTTAGAAGAAGAATTAAAAAAATAAAAAGATACTTACAATTATTATTACTAAAGTTATAAAATAAAATGTTAGCTTTTATACAATAGTTATAATAACAGAAGTTGAGTAATGTAAGGTAAGTATTAATAAAGCTAAAACTATAACATTAACAATAATAAATAAGTATTTTAAAGTTAAAAGTATTAATTGCTTTTAAAAAAGCAAAACGGTAAGTAATATTAGTATTGTGCTTTCAAGTATAGCTAAAACCCATTTTCAATATAAAGTGGAAGTAAGTAGCTAACTTATTAGAATAATTTTACATTAGTGTAATTTTAATAGAATGAGAAAACTAGGCTTTTGGGATGAAGCTTTTAGAGGAGGGGTATTATATTATAATTATAATTAGCAAAACAGGTGTACTTTAGGTATATTGCAGTAATGGGGTTAGGACGGCCTTTGGCCTAATTACGGGTAGGATTTATAAAATTTATAGTTAGGGATTATATATAAATCTAATAGATCTTAAGAACTAGCTAATTATGGGTAGAATCTGTAGGAGCTGTGGTTAGGAACAATAGATTTAGTAGATCCTAGAATCTATGAGATCTATAGCTAAGGACTATAAATTTAATAAATCCATGGTTTTATATAAGCAAGTAAGCTAAAGGGTCTCTAGGATATTTTAGTAGTTATTAAAGTATTTCTTAACAATTATATTAATTATAACTATATAACCTTTATTACTCTATCCTCTATTTCACTCTATGTGAGAACACCCCTACACTTAACCCTAACCCTAAACCCCCTTGCGTTGTGTAAAGTTATAACCCTAGGTCATAACATAATACCTATATCTCCTTGTATAGGAATAATATAACTTGTAAATTATATAATAATATTAAGCTAATACTTTAAAAATTAACTATAATATTATTATATATTATATTATTAAAATAAATAATTTTAAAAATAAAGAATAATTTAATTTTAATAGTATAATTAATATAAACTTTAATAAAAACTTTAAATTTTTAACTATATATTTATTCTAATAAGAATCTACTAAAAAGACTATATGCTTTATTAAAAAGATAGTCACTATACTTAATCTAGATTTTCTTCTTATAAACTCTACATTGCTGCATATACAAAGAATTTATAGCTATAGCTTAAGAATTTACCTTAAATTCCTAGCACTATTAAATCTTATAAAATTAACCTTTAGAGTAAGGTTTTTTTCTAATCCAACTAATAACTACTATAAACTACTATTAATTAAAGCTATTACTAACCTATAACTCTAGTTCTTACAATAGAATTTAAAGAATAGAGTGCTTAATATAAATGGGCTGTAGCCTATTCTCTCTATTCCTTAAATAACTCTACTACCTATACCATTAACATAAAATAGTAGCCTAGTACATAAAAGTAGCTATAGCAGTAAGGGCTGAGGTATAGCTATAGGTGCATATAATAAGTTTATTTTAGAATTGTAAATTAGTTAGCTACTTAGTTAGTGAAAAAAAAAATTCTATAAGCTTTAGATTTTTATTATATTTTTGCATAATTTAACTATTATAATAGCTCTAAGTGATTGAGTTTATGTTATGGGAATTTAGGGTGAATTCTAGCTATAAATTTTGGGGACGTGTAGCAATGTAGGACCCATAAGGGGGAAAATCTAGATTAAGCATAGTAACCGTCTTTCTATTAAGGTATATAGTCTTTCTAGTAGACTTTTCTTATAATAACTCTTAAACATTACCTAATATATTAAATTACCAACTATACTTAAGGCTTTATAAGTATGAAGAAGAGGTCTGATTCAATTTGTACCTCATATAAGACTTAAACTCATAACCTTAGTATACTTATAAAGTACTAAAATAATTAAAATGAAAAGTATGTACTTAAACTATTACGCTAATAACTTAAAAGATTAAGTAGTTCTAGCACTTCATATTAAAATTAATATACTTTAAGGTATATATTTATAATATCCTTACATTTAAATATTATATTAAAAATTACTTAATTATATAAGGCTTTGTTAGAGTTGTTGAAGTAGAGTATTATATGAGTAGATAATAGGGTTAAAGTATATTAAGATAAGTTTAAGGATGTAAATTAAAGTAGTATAAGGAAAGAAAACCTCAACACATATACATACTTTACTTCTACGCACGCACTACCTAGCAAGCTACTAAGAGCCATACTGTAACATAACTATACCCCTATAAGGGAGTTCAGTCTTCTATATATATAAGTAGTAGCCCTCACCTACTTCTCCTTGCAAGGGTAGGTTGAAGTCTTATATCTTTATTAGTTATTACTTACCCTACTTATTACTACTATCATAACTACCTTAATTAAGCGTACTTATTATACCTTATAAGTAAGTTAAAAGAATTAATTATATTAATGTTAATGTTTATTATTTATTAAATATAATAGAGTATAAAGCTCTATAATAATAAGTATATTTATTCTTAATTAGAAAGTAAGTACTTAGTTTATAACTTGGCTTAGAATAAAACTAGGTCTGTAACTAGCTATTAGTTTCATCATTAAGCTATTATAATCTGTAATAGTTTACTATATTTAAGGTAGACTAATACTTAGGTTAATAAACTTACATAATAACCTTATTTTATAAGACTGCTTTTTCTAAGAGTTAAACCTACGACCTATAGCTTGTAAGTAACTAATATAGCTATTATGCTATAGTGCAGTTATGTAATTAGTTATAATTATAATCTTTATATAATTAAGTTATAGTATTATAGCTAATAAGCTTATTATTACAGTTCTGATTAACAGCAGAGTGCAGCTTCAGGCAGCCTCCTAGGTGGGACCAGTGGGACCCTCCTAGGCGGGCGGACCAATTAGGGTCGTTCTGGAGTCCCGTGTATTAGGACTATAGGACGAACAGGATAGGGCAGGGCACTAACTAGTTAGCTTAGTCCTGGTATCCTATGGGACAGGACTAAAGGGCTGCTTCTACAGTCCTAGTACTTGGAATAGTGGGATGTAAAGAAGCATTTTTATATAAATAAATAAGCTGAAAGGTTTTTAGGATATTTTAGTAGTTATTAAAGTATCTTTTAATAATTGTATTAGTTATAACTATATAACCCTTGTTATTCTATTTACTATTATACGCTTTATAAGCACACCCTTATACCCAACTCTAACCCTAGCATTTGCTTTGTGCAAGTTATAACTTTAAGTTATAATACGTTAATAACTTACTAAGAGTTGCTTGTAAAGGATAGTCAATATAAAACACTTTAGCTGCTTTGCTAAATACTATTAGGATTTCAAAACCGTTTTTAAAAAACAATTCGTTAGCTAACCAGCTAGTATAGTTCTAACTAAGCAATATATTAATAGTAAAGTTAACTACGAACCTGCTTATTAAAATAATAAATTTAGGAAAGGTAATTGCTTAGCTTAAAAAAAAGCTTGCAATATTTAAAGCTTAGCAAAATATACTATTATAATATAATACTAATAGGTTTAAAGTAAAGCTTAACTAACTAGTACGTTTTGAAAGTAATAAAAAAAAGCTTTAAAACTTTATTACTACGTATAAGTTATACTTTACCTACTATTTAAAGAAATTCCTGTAAGCTTGCAATAAAATTACTTTTGCAATTTTAAAATTAGAAGGAAAAGCCTAAATATAGTTTAAACTTACTAAAAAAAATTATATAAAAAATAGCGTTGTAAACTAAGAAAATTTTATAGTACTAATTTACAAACGCTTTAAGGACTTTGAAAAAGAAATTTCGAAGGTTTTTGGAAAAGTTAATAAGCTTAAGCGCAATTAGGAACGTTTTAATACTTTAAAATAAAAAAAAACAATAAGCGCGTACGCTTTTATATTTTATAAGAAAGTAGTTAATATAAAGTAGAGCAATAATGCTCTTGTCCTTACGTTTTACAAAGGATTTAAAGGCAAAGTTAAAAACGCTTTTATTATAATTCTTAAAGAAGTTACATTTAACAAAGCTATTAAGTAAGTAGTATAAGTAAATAATAAACTTTATTAAAGAGAGTTGGAAAAGAAAAGCGAATATAAGCTTTATTGTACTTGTTTAAATAAGGGATAACGTTGTATTTAATAAAGCATAGTGTATAACATTTATATAAAACTTATAAATGTAGACGCTATAAATAAGTAGTAACTAAAGCGTAATAAAAAAGACGTTAATTGCTATTGCTATAGTAAGAAAGGACACTTCATTAGGAATTGCACTAGTACGCTAAAATCCAATTAAAAAACAGTACTAAGCAAAAACATTTCTCTTATAAAGCAAGACCAAAGTATTAGTAATTTAACTAACGTAAAACATAAGGTTTGTATGTATAAAGAGCAAGTACTTAGTTAAGCACACTTAAAATCAGCCCCGCTAAAAAGCTAAGTCTCCTTGTTAGAAGGTTAAGCTTCAATTCTAATAAGAATAACTAAGGTTGGAAAAATTGAGGATATAGTTAAAAAGGTTAATATAGTTAATTATAATAAATTTATATATAATTTAATTACTTTAAAAAAATATAATTAGTATAACTTATAAAAATTCGCTTAAGAAAAAGAAATTATAACCGAACTTAAAAAACAACTATAAAAAGTTAATTTTAAATGCTTTTAGCAAAATGAACGAGATTCGTTAGCAAAGTTATTTAATTTTCTAAACAATTACAATTTAAACGAATAATTTGTAAATGGAATATTGTTTTTAAAATAACGGTTAAGCTTATAATTAATAAACTTTAATAAATTAAAAAAGTTTATACTAGTAATTATAAAACTATAATACAAACGAGTAATAGGAAATGTATTATAATTATACTTATTATATCCCCGTTATAATAAGGTAGCGTAGTACTATTATATATATACTCTATGCTTAAAATACTTCGTAAGAAAGCTATAAAAAAGACTATTTCCTAAAAAATAATAAAAAGTAAAAGTGCTTTAGCTAATATAAATAATTGTAAGTAATTTAAATAAAGAAATGTTTAAAGTAGCTTAAAGTATTAAAAAGGTTCTTTAAAACTATTAACATTTTTCTATTGCGTACTTTGAAGAACGTAAGCTGGAAAATTGTACGGTAGTATAATGTAAAAAGTATAAGTATTAGAAGCTTTATATTTAATATAAGTTAAACTACGCTTAAATAATAACTAACGTATAAAATAAACTAATGCAAGAAAAGGGGCAATAGGCTAGCTAGCTAACGCGCTACTAAGCCCCTAGCTTAGAACTTACCTTAGAATAAAATAAAGGTTTTTAAGTTGTAATTAATTAAGTTTTTAACGTAATGTAACTACTTTTAGAAAAGCCCCCAAAATTAATAATATTTGTAGAATTAATAAACGCATTAATTAGCTAGTAGCTAAAGTTTAGAAAGACTATGCTTATATATGCGTTATACCCTCTTATATTGTATTTTTTAAAAAGAAAATGTAAAAGTAAAGGAAAATTCTATTATTTAGAAAACGAGGAGGCAACCTAGCTAGAAAACAGCTAGTAGAACCTTACGTTAATATTTTTAAAGTTTTTGCAAATAACGAAAGAAAAAAGTTAATAATTTAGGTATTATAGAAAAACACTACGTTTATTATAATAGTAGACTTTAGAATAGCAATAATGCTTATATTGTTTAAAGTTATTAATAAATAGAAAATACTTTAAAAGAAAAAAAAAATTCCTATAGGATAATAATAGTTAATAGAATAGTATTAAACTATAATAATAGCAAAGTAACTAAAAAAACACTACTGTTAAAGGTTAAGATTATAAGTAAAATATATAACTTAGTGTTTAATATTGCAAATTTTGGAAAAAAACAAGCAATTTTGGAAAAGCTTTAGCTATAAACCTTTAATTTAAATATTAATTAGTCTAACAATCGCATTAAATAAAGAACTCTATTAAATAAACAATTAAGTTAAAATTTAATTAGAAAAAAAAGGATTACAAAAGTTCTTTTTTAACAACTTTTAATAAAAGTAATACTATATATAATATAAATGCAACTAACGCTTATAATAAAAAAAGAACTTAGGGAGCTTTTTAAATATAAAGAAAGCCAATTTTTAAAGAAAGTACTATTAGAGTTCTATAAATACAATATCTTTAAAAAAATAATAAATAATAGTTTACTAGTATATAAACTGTAAAATTATATTATTCCACTAGTAAAAAAACAAAACCTTGCTATTATTCTATTTACTAAATTAATAAAGCACAACGAAAAATACTCCAAAAATACCTTAATAAGCGCTTAACGCTAGAATACATTATAATATCTTACTTACTATATAGCGCGCTCGTACTCTTTGTCCCTAAGAAAAATAGAAATATAATAGAAGGGTATTGCTTAATTTTTAACTATTAAAGTCTAAATAATAATATAATAAAGAATTGCTATTTATTACCTTTTATTTAGGAAATAAAGGATTAATTTAGGTAAGTAATAGTTTTTTTTTAACTAAACTTTACTTTAGCATTTTTATAAATTTGAATAAAATTAAACGAAGAGTAGAAAATAGCATTTTGTACGCTGTTTAGGCATTACGAATTTAGGATCATGCTTTCGAATTTAACTAACGCACTAATATTTTTCTAAGTACGAATAAATTATAAATTGCAAAACTATTTTAGCAAGTTCGCAATAGCCTATATAAATAATATTCTAATCTTTTTGGCTATTAAGGAACAGTATTAACAATATTTACACGTAGTATTTAGTATTTTTTAAAAAGCGTAGCTATTAGTTAACCTAAAGAAGAGTGTATTTTACTAAAAGTTAGTGAACTTTTTAGAATTTACAATTTTAGCTAGAGAGATCTGAATATAGAAAGAAAAAATATAGGCAATAATTAACTAGCTAATACCTATAATAGTAACTAAAACTAAGAGTTTTATAGCTTATATTAATTTTTATTAACAATATATTACTAAGTTTAATAATACTGCTAAACTATTGTACAAATTATTATAAAAAAATAAAAAGTTTATATAATTAGAAGACTATAAAAAAGCATTTGTAGAAATTAAAAAGCGTATATTTAAAAAACCTGTAATAAGGATCCTAAATTTACACAAGCTTTTTGAAGCAAAAACGAATGTTTTAAACTAGGCAATTAAAGGTTAATTTAGTTAGCAAAATAACGAAGGATGGCTGCACTTAATAGCGTTTTTTTTGCGTGTATTAAAAAGACTAGAACTTAAATATCCTATTTATAATAAGGAATTAATAGCAATTATTTAAGCTTTTAAAGAATAGAAATTATAGTTAAATAATACTATGTACCCAATATAAGTATATATTAACTATAAAAATTTTATATACTTTGCAACACTTAAAATTTTAAGCCCCCAACAAATAAAATAAGTAAAGTTTTTATTATAGTTCAACTTTAAAATTAACTACATTAAAAGCTTAGAGAATATAAAAGTGAACGCATTAAACAAAAGGGTAAACTAGAAAAAATAAAAAAACTCCTAATTTATAGCCTTATTTAAAGTAAAACTAAATAATATATTAAAATACCTTATTAAGGAATACTTTAATATTAACTTAATAATACGTATAAAGCCTTCCAAATAATAAAAAAAAAATTATTGCAGCTTAATAGAAAGCTGAATTATATAAACAAAGTAATTTTAAAAAAGAAGGAATAATTTTCCAAAATGAGAAGCTTTAAGTACTAAAACTATTATAAAATGAGTTAATTTAGAAGGTTTATAGTTCACTAATAAAAGAATACTAAAGGGTTATATAAACGATAGTTAAAGTTAAAAGGTAATTTAGCATACTAAAAGCAAAATAAGTAGTTATTTAAGTAATTGCTACATGCAAAATTTGCTAGAAAACGAAATTATTGCGTTACAAACTCTATAAGCTTTTAAAGCCTTTCCTAATAGCTAAACAAGCGTAGGGGTCTATAACAATAAATATAGTAATTAAGCTACTACTATTTAAAGATCTAATATTAAAAATTAAATATAACAATATATTTATAATTATTAATAAATTTACAAAATATATGTACTTTCTTCTATATTATAAAAATATATCGTTTAAATAATTAGCTTACGTATTTATATAAATAATAATAGCTAATTATACTTAGTTAAATAAAATTATTATAAATAAAAGAATAACATTTACGTTAAAATTTTAGCAAATACTTATTAAACAAGTAAAAGTTAACTATAAACTTTTTATTACCTATTACTTACAAATAAACGAACAAACTAAATAAATAAACTAAATTATTAAAGTTTATTTAAAAGCATTTATTAATAAAAAGTAAAATAATTAAGTTAAATAGCTATTAATAGCGCAACTTGTTTATAATAGCTTTAAAACAAAAATTATAAAAGTTTTACTATTCTTTACAAACTATAGCTTTAAAGCTAAAATATAGTAAGAACCGCAAAATATAGCGCTATAAACAATAATATAAACAAATAAACTATATTTACTTTATAATATATTTAAAAATAAACTAATCTTTGTATAAATAAAAATAAAATAGTACTATAATATAAAAAAGTCGAAAGGACTAACCTTTAAAAAGGGAAATAAAGTTTACTTTATATAGAAAAATCTTAAAACAAAACAATTAAACGAAAAACTTAACTTTAAAAAACTAAAACTATTTAAAATAAAGTAAAAAATTACTACTTTAAACTACGCATTAAAGTTACTAAAGTTAATAAAGCTATAATTAAACGTATTTTACATTTCTTTTTTAAAACTAATACTATAAAACGCACAATTAAACACTTCCGTAAAAATTAAGCTAATTAAAAAAAAATATAATATTAAAAAAGTATTAGACTTATAAAAAATAAAAAAAAAAGTTTAGTATTTAATTAAATAGCTAAATTGCAAATATAAGGAAAACTTATAAAAACTAGCTAAATATTTAACAAATTGTTTAAAAAAAGTTTAATAATTTTATTAAAAGAACCTAAATTAATTAGCAATTAAAAGCTAAATAAAAACTAGTTAAAAGACGCAGGGGCAAAAGCTTCTACGTTTTTGTAGGTTAATAAAAACCTTTTAAAAGAGGGGTCCTCAAATATAAAGTTACCCTCATTGCTTACTACTTAAATACTATACTAAAAAAATTGTTTCTTTTAAAAACAAAAAGCTTGCTATTAGTAATAAATAAATATTAAACAGTCTATAAGCTTATTTTTTTTAACTTTAAAAGCTTTTTCCTTTTTAACGTTTTTAAAAACTAAAAGAATTAAAAATTAGAATAAATAGTAAATAAACAAAAAAGGAACAAATAAAAAAACCTAAAACTTAAAGTATTATAAAAAACTTTACAAATCACGTACTTGTTACACTATAATAAATTGTTAGAAAAAAAGTACATTTGCTTTTTGCAAAAATAGTTAGAATAAAACATAAGCATAAGAATTTTATAAGCCTAAATATACATAGCAAAATAGTTTTTTAAAAATAGTTAATGTACAAAGCGCTAATTGCAAATTTTCTTTACGCAGTTCATCGTTAAAAGTATATAAAGCTTATATAAGGAAAAGACTTACTAAGTAGGGAAAGTTTTGCGCTAGCATATTTTCGGTTAAGAACATAAACACTAAGCGTTTAAAATAAAGCTTTCAAAAAAGGGGTATCGTATTATAGTTCTAATTAGCAACAAAATACGGCCTCAAGCAGCCTTCTAAGTAGGACCAATGGGACCCTCCTAAGCGGGCAGACCAATTAGGGTTGTCCCAAAGTCCTGTGTATTAGAACTATAGAATGAATAGAATAAGGCAGGGCATTAACTAATCAGCTTAGTCCTAGTATCCTATAGAATAGGATTAAGGGGCTGTTTTCGCGGTCCCGGTGCTTAGAACGGCAGGATGCGAGGAAGTATTTCTATATAAGCAAGTAGGCTAAAGAGTCTTTAGAATACTTTAGCAGTTATCAAAGTATCTCTTAGCAATTGTATTAGTTATGACTATACGACCCTTGCTACTTTATCTACTATTGTGCGCTTTGTAAGCACACCCTCATACCCGACCCTAACCCTAGTACCTACTTTGTACAGGTTATAACTCTGGGTCATGACACTTATAAGTAAAGCTTTCCTATATTATTATAAATTATAATATAATAATACATTAATTACCATATTACTGCTTTATACTACTCTTCATTATATTTAATGGTAATAGTATCCTCTTATTCTTTTAAACTTCTTAAAATAGTTAGTAATTATACCTTTTACATTCTTTATTTCTTTTTATTTACTATATCATTATAAATATATTATAAAACGAATGTAAAATTAATTAATTATATATATTATAACCTCACTTATCATTTTTTTAGAAAAGGAATTATTAGCTTCAAAACCGCTTAGCGGATGGGAGGATTTGTCTAGTGCTGAAGGAGCGCTTAAAGGGATATTCCCGGCTGTGCTGCTACTCGTGGACAAATACATCAGCCTCCGTTTTGAAGCTGCGCAATCAATTTGCAATCTTCCGCCCTCGGGGCGCGGACTCGCACTCACTGAGTGTAGCACTTCCGTCACCATCCGCATATTTCGCTCCTCAGGATGCCCGACCGTTCACTCACGGTGGCCACGTACGCTGCTGGTGCTTCGCTTGCTGCTATTACCCTGATTTACGTCTTCGGCCCAACCTACTTTCTCGACAGCGATCATTCTACAATCCCTGGCAGCGTCTTTTCGTCGCGAAAAAATGGCGTTGTCGGACTTTCGAACCCTGCGAACGACTGCTTCATCAACTCGGTGCTCCAAGCGCTTGCCGGCCTTGGTGATCTTCGCCTATACTTGATCCGGGAGACGCACCGCCGCAGCATAGACGATGGCTACAACGCGCCTGTGCCCGCGGGCGCCTGGCTGAGAAGGGAAGCAGATGCGGCTAAAAATATGCCCGACTGGAAGGTTGAGGGTTTACAATTGGGAATTGTCACGAGAGGCTTGAAAGATATCCTGGACAAGTTGAATGAGAGGCCAATATACAAAAAGACCATATCTGCCGTACCTTTTGTCAGGACTCTGGAACAAGCCTTCCGGCAAAGGATCAGTCGCCAGCAGCAGGACGCACAAGAGTTCTTGCAGGTCGTGGCTGAAAGGCTGTGCGACGAGTATCATGCGGGGCGCAGAGTACGGAACTTTGTCAGACGGAATCTAGAAGGAGCCACGTCGAGCAGCGCCGGAGATGGAGAGGTGGAAGACGAGGAAGACGAAGAAGGCTTCCCGCTTGAGGGCAAGTTCGAGTCACAGATTGAGTGCCTTAGCTGTGGATTCAAACCACGGCCAACTGAGTCAACCTTCTGCTCTCTAACCTTGAACGTCCCACAGGCGTCGGCCACTACGTTAAATGCCTGTTTCGATGGCATGTTCAAAACAGAGTATATTGACGACTTCAAATGTGAGAAATGCCGCCTACTACATGCGATGTCTGTCTTGGAAACGGAGAGACAAAGGAGCGAGCCAGAGAGCTCAAAGGCTCAACAAGCCCTGGCGGCCCTGGCACGGCTTCGGGTCGCCGTCGACACGGACCCGGAGAAGCCTCCAGAAGATATCACACTGCCGGACATTCGATACGCGCCCAAGCGCAGAATAGCTCGACACATACGGTTGACCCTGTTCCCAAAGATCTTGGCCATCCACCTTTCGAGGTCGATATTCGACGCCAGCAGCTTGTCACACAAAAACTCGGCGAAGGTGGCCTTCCCAGAACTGCTGCCACTGGGCGGACTGCTCCAGCAGAGGAAGTACAAGCTCCTTGGCCTCGTCACACACAAGGGAAGTCACCATAGCGGTCATTACGAGTCCTTCCGGCGGCAGACTATCCACCCGCCCTTTTCCAATCCAAACACTTTCCAAGCCTCGGGGCCCTACAGCAAGGCGGCCAGTCTCCCATCAACGCCTCCTATCGGTGGTTTGCCACAAGCAGCATCTGTTGAAAGCAGCCCGTTGGGATCGACGCCAGTTTTGGTGTGCGTCGAATCCGACCCGGATTCATCGATCCCATGTCTTGTATCAGCCACAACTACGACAACGAACCACCAGAACTTCACATCAGCACGCGAGAAGCAACTACCATCTGCTCCCAAAGACCAGACGGTAACGACAGTACCGGGGAACAATGATGCTACCGAAGAAAGCAGTCTGCGATCGGTTGTGCCATCAGTATCAACGAGCACAGGAAGCCTCGTGGCAAATCGAGACGAGATACATCCTCCTTCCCTTCCCAAAACAAAGTGGCGAAAACCTCACGATCGCTGGTGGCGAATCAGCGATGAGAAAGTTAAAGAAGCGAATACTCGTGATGTGCTGAGCATGCAGCGAGAGGTTTATCTGCTATTCTACGAACTGGAGAAGACCAATCTGTAACCGCCTATTATCCTGAAGACCTATGGACATGGATGTTGATCGAATAACATCGTGAGCGACGCTGGATGCCGCAGCTCTCTACATGAGATATCTATAGACTGAAGAGCTTTTTATAGACTTTAGAGAGCTCAACTGCTTCCTAAATCTCGTTTTTGGTTTGGGGCCCAGTAGTGGAAGCAGTTGCTGTCCCGTACGCTGCGTTTTGGCGTACATTCTTTGAATTGGGTAGCAGCCCAGCATACATAGCAAAGAAGGAGGCCTAGCACATCGTGTGAATAGAAAGATAATGTACATACGAATATCATACACACTGGATTTGTTGAGATTTGAAGATAGGTATGGGAAATTGAAAAGGGCAATGCAATTGGCATTGTTCGGGAACGAATCAAATTGGGCGTATCGTTTCGTTCAATATAGTTATTCTAAGCCGTTGACGGTAGCCGCCCGAATGCAATAAGAGCCTTACCCTTTAGCGAACACATTTATGAAATTTTATTAGCGATCCCTTGAATTCCTTGCCATCTACCCAACTAATTGGCAATACTGCCACCAAATAATGAGGGTTTACTGTCCGAGCAACTCCTTGGCAATGCTCCTGACCTCGTCCTTGGTGAGGGGTGGTTGAGCCTTCACCTGCTCTGCCTTGGATGGATCGAAACGCCAGAGACCGCCAGTCTTGTCGGCGTCGCCATGCTCAGCCAGCCCTATAACGGGCCCTAGCTGGGTCAGGACGAAGTCCGGGGCACCTGTCTGCACACCAAAATACCGCCGTTGCCATATACGACCCTCCGCCTTCTCTTTGGCACGCATCTCACGTTGCGCGTTTTCGATCTTGGCCTTCTCCTGGCCGACCGCATCCAGATCCCCCTTAGCAATACCAGTCGCCACTTTTGCCCAAGCCCGCCTCGACTCGAGTGGGTGTTGCGTCTCAATCGGCGCGACGATGAGCTTTGTCGTGGGTTGTTGCGCAGGATCCCAAGAGGCTACGAGGTTGTCCTTGCTGTTGTGCTTGGCGGGACCCGAGTGGATTTCAAAACTCCTTGTCCACTGGCCCGACACGTTAAAGATGATATCCTTCTCCTTGCCGGTCGGAAACAGAGAAGCGGTGAATGAATTCTTCTTGCCCGACAGCCAACCCTTCCCGCTATAGTCGATCTTGGCCGTGAAGCCCGTCGAGGAGGTGATGTAGGAGGCGCCGTCCAGTTCGAGAAACGGTGAGCCAAAGATGAGACCCTCAATATGAAGGGATGGCAAGGTGATCAAGTAGGTATCTGGCTTTGTCGAGAACTGCGCCGGAACAGTCAGAACGGCATGGCCTATTTGCTTGATGTTGATGGTTTTGGAGAAAGACGCCTTTTGCGCATTGTATCCCTCGAGGCGGATACCAGTCGGGATATTGGTAATGGTGTACGCCGTAGCGGGCGGATGATGGCTGGGAACCGAGGGGGCAATATTAGAAGTTTGACAAGGACCGTGGAGCCTGGAGTGACAAACCTGACTTGTTCACTTATCAGCTCAGTGGTTCCAGCGTCATCCTCCCATTTCCCAAGGAAGAGCTCCCCCAGAAAGGGGTTGAGCGGCTTCTTCTCGTTTCCGTATTGCTCGCTTCGGCTGGCGTATTGTTGCTTCAGAGTGGTCAGGAACCACTTCAGCACCAGCAGCGCTCTTTTCGCAGCGTCGGGTTCCCCGGCGGGGGCGGCAAGGACGGACGGATGTTCGGCCCAATAGGAACTGAACTCGGTCAAGCTGGTAGAGGAAAGGATAAAGGGCGGCGCCGTGAGGCTCGCGAGGTCACCGTTAAAGGACGCAATAGACTAGGCCGAGGATGTGGGATAAATCAGCGACTCAAATCCAGAATGGGAGAGGGGAGAACGTGATGACTGACCTTGAGAAAAGCCGTCCAGCTGCCTCCTCCGTTCACCTGCTGTTGCAGGACTGGTTCCATGATCTCACGACACGAGACCAAGAAGAGGCAGGGATGCGGGCGTCTTTGTCTATACGTATTGACGTCGCGGGTTGGCGGCGCCGATGTGCTTGTCGCAAAAAGACAGGAAGCGCTTACTAGTCTACAGTGCCAGTGCAGACAGAGAAGGGAAATACAATGTGAGTGGGCCTCGGGCACAAGGAGCAGATGCGGGTTTGGCAATGAAGTCGAGCAAGTTACCAGGACTTCCTGGGTGGAACTCATGGGACTATTTTGGGTTGAATGGAGGGAGGTTTGCAAGGACCCCTCTTTAAGTTTAGAAACCCAACCAACTCCAACTCTCAAGGCGCCGTGGCTGCGTTTTGGCTCATTGACGTCAGCGAACCTCGACGTCATTGGGTCTCCTGCATGGAGTAGGTATCCTTGAAGTGCACATGCATAGTACATGTACCTATGGACATACGACCTACCTACCTGCCTCGCGGGTCCTTGATCGCAAGCCATTTCTCATACTAATTGTAGGCCAGAATAAATGGTCACTCGGCTCAGTCAAGCCAGTGCTCAAGGAACACTGGCTTATTCACGTGCAGAATGTCGCTTCTGTTCTTATAAAGATATGACAAGAAGCCCAGAACCTTCTCGGGCGTCCAGGCCCAATGTAGAATGCCTCCTTATTTGGCGCGACTACGAAGACTGGGGCCAAAAGAAAGGCTACCCTACACAGTGTAGGCCTGAGCTTCATCTCAGTCTCATCAACTGCATGCCTTGCAACCCAGGGTACGTAGTGTGAAATAAATAGGGTGCTCAAGTCATCTGGCCAGGAACATAGGGGACATTTGACGGCCTTGACAACGATGCGTGGGCTAGCACTGTGACATTTGTATCTTTAGGCACTGGGCAGAATGACCCCTTCAGGCCTCCTTAACCAGGGTGCATACAGAGGTAGGTAGACACATGCGGCAGCCGCCTTATGAATCAGCCCGTGGACTTGGGGTAAAATATGCTTTGTCTGTATAAAACTGAAAACATAAAATTATAGGTCCTTGAAATTGATATGTCAATATTTCTCTCTTTTCAGTCATGCGTTCAGATGGAAAAGCAGCAGCCACGGGAAAATGTGGGGTTAAACCTAGGTCTGCTGTCTCCAAAAGATTTCGTCTCTACAGAAGGCCTTTTACGGATCCGGCGAGAAGCATTTCCATACCCGTCCTTGCCAGTGCACATTCACAGTATGGAATTGACGTTCTATGTATTGCTGGTGGCCCTGACATACTAACCAGCATATAGCTATCAATTCGTAATGGGGATACATATTTAGAAAAATGGGGGAGAGAAGAGAGAAAAGAAAAGCACCGCTGTTCTCTACTCGTCACCTCTCTCCCGGCACTGGGCAGTATCCAAAGGGAGAATCGATACAAATACACAACAGCGCCCAACACGGACCGCTCGGTAATTAACTCGATAGACTCTGTCTGCTCCCCATGCCTGAGTCGCGTAGGACCCTGATCGACTTGGAGCCCGGCATGTGGAGTAACGTACAAACCCGTATCCCCATCTAGTTTGGAACCTGGTGTAGCTTACCCTCAACTTCCTTTGCCCACCACTCCCTCCATTCAACCACCTTTTTACCCCTTCGCGCCTCCTCTGCGCAAAACACCATTGCGTGACTGCGAATAACTTCCTCTAGAGTGCATCCAATCAGCTCTTTCTGTGCCCTATCTGGAGTCCAGCCGTAGTTCTTGACCTTGTCGACGGCGAGGACGAACTGCCGAGTCAGGCCGAGATCGCCACCGCCGTGGCCGACGCTTTCATCGCGGGGTTGGTGGATGGTTGTGTGGCCGGTGTGGAAGTCCTGGACCGTGATTGTCTTGGAGTCGGCGTAGATTTCACCATCGACACCGTAAAGGTGCGTGTATCGCTCACAGACTTTTTTGGTCTGGGCCACCATATGAAAGGTTGCCATCTTTGCACCGCGCCCGCGCAGTGGGTCCGAAACCGACGACCCTTGACCTCCAGTCGTTGAACCGGATGGAGAGGGGTCCTCGTCCCAGGTGATAGTGACAATTTGTTCGTCGCACACATCGTTGTCACTCTCGTACACACACCTACCAAACCAGTTCTGGCGGGCCACCTCCGAGTCTGATAGACCGGCATCGTAGTCCTTGGCCAACTCAGAAAGCAAGACCCCCTTCGCTTCTTCGTTGCCAAATGACTCAATGTCAGGGACGACAATGCTCACTGGCCAACTCTTGTTTCCCGATTCTAGGCCGACCAGCTCGTTGCCGACATAAATGCGCTTCGCTGAGTACTTACACGTCTCCTCGACAGGGCATGACAAGCAGTTTGTGGCAGCTCCTGCTGCCGCCGGTTTTCGACTCTTTTTAAAGTACTGCAAAGAACCCGCGCTAGAGACAGTAGAGGGGAGATGCGGAGGGGGGCTGCTCTGATCCGAACTAATCGGCGGCGGCGAGCAGAGCAACCACAGTAATACGTCGATATCGTGGCAGCTCTTGGTGAGAAGGCTTGGCGCAGTGGTGCTCTCACGACGCCAGTTTCCTCGGACATAGCTATGCTTGAAACATTGTCAAGACGAAGTGGGACGATGCTTTTGGAAGAAAATACTTACAGTGAAGTGCCACCAGCCAACAGGCTCCGTATGCACGACGGACAGGACATCGCCAATGACGCGGTCCTCCAGGAGCAGCTTCCGGAGAAGCATGTTATGTGGGCTGTAACGCAGAACGTGGCCGATAGAGAAGATGGCCTGCTCGCCGTTGCTCGTCTTGTTGGAACCCAGGGCTAAGTACATGTCGACGCAGTCCTGGAGACGGGTCGCCAACGGCTTCTCACACATGATGTGCAGTCCCGCAAGCTGGGTGAGCGCGAGAACAACTTCTCGGTGCATCTCGTCGAGGACACAGACGAATACGGCGTCGACTCCAAGTGGCACGTCCTTCTCTGCCAGCAACCGGGCTCGACGGCTAGTTTCGTAGCTAATGAAGTCACGCCAGTCGGCGAAGGCAGTGCCCTCGGGTGGCGACTCTTTAGGACCCCATATCATGGCTCGACCGAACTGTGTTCTTTTGTAGTCGTCGGGCTCCGCCACGGCCGTGATGACGCCGTTGGTGGAAGATAGGACGGCCCGAGCATACGCATGGCCTCGGGAGCCAGCGCCAATAATCAATATTCGCGGCGGCGGGTTTGCTGACGAGGACGGCGGAGAGGACGGAAAGAAGTTCTCCTCTGCTGGTGGCATGTCACTTGGTGCTGAGTTGACAGGCTCGCCGTGGGGTGACATAACAACTCTAGCTATGGAAGTTAAGTATATCTGTGTTTGT
Source organism: Lasiosphaeriaceae sp. G1095 (assembly GCA_027569635.1). Taxonomy (NCBI): domain Eukaryota; kingdom Fungi; phylum Ascomycota; class Sordariomycetes; order Sordariales; family Lasiosphaeriaceae; species Lasiosphaeriaceae sp. G1095. Next base: position 131,146 of record JAPDFK010000100.1, read on the forward strand.
AGAGGGCGGCAGGAGTAAAACTGTTCAGGGAGGTGATATTATATCCAGACCGGGGCTCTGGGCGGTAGGTAACCAATTGGCTTCTTGTTGGCGACGCTCAAAGTTGAAGAACCGAAAGCCAGGCTAGTCAAGATTTGCTTCCGCTTCTTACGAAGTCCAGACAATCGGCTATCCTTGATAATAGAGGCGGGAGGTGGCGGAGGCGCGTCTGTTTGATCACTCTAATAATAATGACTGAGCGGGGAGGACCAGAGAGGCAGCGGGGCTGCTCTGGCAAGGGTTAGTGTCACGGCGAGTTGCGCCAGTGAAGCTGTGGCGGGCTGTATGGCTCGCGTGTAGGGCTGAGAGCACGGGCTTAGAGCATAAAGAGGAGGCCGCGCGCCCATAAAAGTTAGAGAGAGCCAGAGATCAGTGCTGCTAATACATTATACCTGCCCATCATCAACCTCGCTACTATTGTATACCACTCTTGTCACCCTAGCTAGCAACCCTTCTTACAGTTAGGTCTTCAGTCAATTTTTAATTAGTACATTATACCTCATTTATACTTCCTTAATATTAAGAATACTTTATAATCTACTTTTAACTTACTCTTATAAAATTTTATTAAAAGTAGGTTATGTAAAGTTAGGGATTTATAGTTATAATCCTTAAAAACTATAGGAAATTTATAAAATATAAGAATTTATTGGAGGTATTTATATTAAGTATATAAAGAATAAAGTTATATTAATAATATATTATTTAAAAGTAAGAAGATAGGTTAAGATTAAGATTGTTAAATAATTAAATAGTTTAAAAGAAGAGAAAAAGTAAATTATAATAGTAGTAAGATTATATAATGAGACTAGATTCTTTAAAAGGTATAGAATTAGATAATGATTTTAAGGTTTATATTAGAAGAGAAGAAGGCTTTATATATATTTTTTTCCTTTACTTTATCTTATTTCTATTATCTAGTTATATTATTAGTCTTATCTAGCTTATCTTAACCCTATACAAGCTTGAATTTAATTATATATAAGGTATGTTAAATTATAACCTTCTTAGAAGTATAAATTTTCTATCTTTATTTAGTAACTTTATTTAAAAGTTTGAATATTTAATCTTTAATATAGCTATTTAAGCTTTATCTTAGCTATAATAACTATAACCTTAATAATAGTAGGTTTAGACCTATTTATAGTTAATAAAACTTTTATAAAAAACTTATTCTGCAAAAAAAATTACTAACTTAAACACTAATAAAGTTACTTTTTTTATATTAAACATTTTTTAATTGATTTAATCTTTTAAAATTATTATAAGGTAGGGCAGGTATACCTGATTAAGGTAATTACAATGGTGGCAATAAGTAGGGTGAGTAATAACTAATAAAAGTATAAGACTTCAACTTAGCTTTATAAAGAGAAATAAGTAAAGGCTACTACTTATATATATAGTTAGAAGATTAGGCTTCTTTATAAGGTATAGTTATGCTATGGTATAGCTTTTAATAGCCTACTAGGTAATGCGTATACATAAGTATATTTATATTAGGGTTTTCTTTCCTTATAACTATTCCTTCCTTTATAACTAACGTCTTTATTAAGCTTACTTAATTCTATTTAAAGGAGGTAGATGAGGGTTGATATTTATATATAAGGTTAAAAGTTAAGGGCTTAAGGCCCTAATAAAGCATATAGGTTATATAAGACCTATATAATAGCTTATATAGAAAATAGTTACGTAATAGCTATGTATATATATATATAAATAGGTATATATTAGTAAGTATATATTTATTATCTCTCCTTCTATAACTAATGTCTTTATTAGCTTTTTTTATTACTAATGCTATTACTTCCTAAGCTTAGCCTAGTACTTATATACTTTATACTATTATATTTATTAGTACTATTAAGATTACTAATTTACCTTTAAATTAAAGTACTCTTTTATTATTAATGCTATTATTTTTTAGTGTACTTTAAATTTTAATATTTATACATTTTATACTATCATTTCCTAATTTTCCTTTAAACCTAATATTTATATATTTTTAATTTTTAAATATTTTTTATATTTAAACGTTATACTTAATATTCCTTTAAAGTAATAATTAATTTATAGAACTTATAATTTAAATTTAAAATTTTAAATACTTTATTAGTATAAACCTTTATTATAACTATATAAAGGATTAGTAAGTTAGTATATTAAATGCTTTATTATAATTACTTTTTAACATTTTAATTTAACTACTTTACTTGAGGGTAGAGCCTTTTTCTAGGTACTTCTTATAAGTAGGGGTACCAAAACTATGGGATAGTAATTTATTTTAGGATAGTCAAAAACTATATAGTAAAATATTCATATGAATATTTCTATACTGTGTAAATAAACTAAAATTATATACTAAATACTAAATTGTAGCTATTAAACCTTTCTATTTAATAGTGTCTAAATTTTATATTTTAGGCTTAATTTGGCTATAATGCAAAAACATTTATACTTTTCCTCTTTCAAATTAACTTTTCTTTAAATTATTTAAAACTTTATTTTCTTAAGGAGTTAAAAGTATAATAATAAAAAATTTATTTTTCTATTATATAAAATTCTTTTAAAAATAGATTATAGTGAAATAAAATAAATATATTAAGAAATATTTATCATAAATTTTTTAGTAAATTAGATTAATAAAAGAACTATAACTAAAAATTTCCTTATATAATTTTAGTTATCCTAGAATAAAATACTATCTTATGATTTTAGCACTCCCTACTTGTAGGAGGTCTACAGAAAAAGGCTCTACCTTTAAATAATAAAATTAACTATTTTAGTAAATTTATAATAATTTTTTTAATATAGCGTTTTAGCTTTTTTATTAAAGTATAATTATTTTACTAAAAAATTCTTTTAAACTTCTACTTTATTAAATGCTATACATTTAAAAGCTCTAAAAGTAAAGTGTATTATAGCCAAAACTTTAATTACTTTAATTTAAAGATATTAAATTAAAAGTATAAATCATTTTTTATTATATAAAATAGTAAATAGTTTTCTTTTATTATATAAATAATAGTAATTTTTTATTATTATATTAAATAATGAATAATTTTCTTTTATTATATAAAATAGTAAATAATTTTCTTTTATTATTTAAAATAGTAACTAATTTTCTTTTATTGTATTAAATAACAGTAAGTTCTTTAGCTAAACTTTTCTAAATTAGTGTATAAATTATTAAATAAGTATATAAAAAGGGTAGTTTAGTATAAGATTTTAAAAGTTTTTAATTAAAGTTTAAAATTCTTTTTATAAAATTTAAGCTTTATTATATTTTAACTTCATAAAAGCTTTTTTTATAGTATATAAGAGCTTTTTAGCATAATTAAAGTTAAAGATTTTAGTTATTTTTAATAAATATTCTTTTTTTAGCTATTTTAGAAAAAACTATATATAAGCTAAATGCACTTATATTATTTAATATACTTATATTATTTAATATATTTTTTTACTACAGTAATATTAAAAGTAGCTTTAGTATAATAGTTATAGTAAATATAGTTAAATTTAAGCTAGTAATTGCAAGTTATAAAGATATTATTAATTTTTATATTAGGGAGGTATTGTATTAATATTACAAATAGATCCTTAAATAGTACTATACTGCTCAGAATTTTTATTATTACGACCCTGATAATAATAACGGAAACGAGCAATATTAGGTTAATTGACGGTATGAAGGCGGTAACCGATTTAGTGGTAAAGACGGCAACCGAGGAAACTACTATAGCGGCGGCGGATTCCGGCGACTATTTAGACCTTTTAGTGGCAATAACGGTTATAATAGTAATAACGTTAAAAAGTGCTTTGTATGCGGAAAACAAAGCTGTTAGTTTATAAAGCACTCGATTTCTAAGCGCTGACTAAAGTAGTAGCAATGGAAGCGCTATATATAGGAATACAGTAGTAGAAATAACGATTTTGTAGCATTTTTAATTAATTATGAAAGTGTTAATATTAGCAGCTTTAAGGCTAAGATTGAGATTAGCATTGGCGAATTCGATATTTAGTATAGCTAATAGGAATTAAGCCTAAATACACTATTCGAAAACTTCTATATATTCTATTATATAATTAATGGGAATATAACTACTATTATTCTAAATAACTAAATAATTGTTTATACTATTACAAAAGCTAATATCTTTAAGCAATAAACTTTTAACGAACTTGTGTACATTTTTTATTTTAGGAGCCGCTATAATGCAGAGATTTTCTAAAGAATTATACTTAATACAAAAGCAGCTAAAGTGTTAACGGCTAGCAAAAGTTAAGTTTAGGCATTGTAGAAGAAGATCCTAAATACAAAGATTGATTTTTTAATAGTTAGTAACTATTAAGTGCAATTTGGTAATAACCTCAAAAGTGTTTTTCTTAGCACTGTTATTATAAAAACCTTATTTAACATCCTTAACTTTTAGGTTGTATAAGCGAATACTCTATTCCTATTTTGTTTTTTAAATATGAATAAGCATAGTGTTTACTTTAACAATATCTTCAATATTATTATATATAAAGGAAAAAGCTACCTAATTGTTTACAAATAGAGTTACCTATTCTTTCTATTAAACGAACTCGAAAAAATCATAACTTAGTATAATATAACAAAAACTGAATTACGCTAACTATACTAATAATTTAGCTATTTTTTAATTAAGTGCTTATATAAAGTATTTACTTGCGTTAGTTATAACGAGCTTAATTAAAATGTTATAAAAAAGATTATAAAGTTTTATTACTAAGCAAATTACTTAATATTTTATATTCTTTTAAAAAAAAGTAAATTTAATTATGTATATAATTATTTTCTTTTCATTTTAGATTAATATTTTAAATATTATTTATTTTATTATAATTAACTAATTAAAATAAAATTTATTAATATATAATAATTAAAAAAGATAATATTAAATTATTTATTATAAAAGTATTAATAGAATAAACAATATAAATAGTTATAATAATAGAGAAGAAGTAAATAAATAAAAATAGATATAATAATAAAAGTATTTATTTACTTTTATTATATCTTTTAGTAATGAAAAAGCCATTTTAGAATTCAAATTCTATTAAAGCTAAAAGCTAAGGCTAAGTATATATAAACAAACCTCAATGTTTCTAAATGCTATATGAAAATTAAAGTTAAAGCTAAAGTTAAAGCTAAAGTTAAATTTAGAATATAAGTAAAAGCATATAGTATAAGCAATTATTATATAGTTAAGATTAAAGCTATAAGTTAATAATGAGATTCCATATTAGTAGCTTTAAAAAGTTAAGTTATTTCTTATTAGTTATTAGATTAATAATATAGAATATAGTGTTAAAAAATAAACTTTTTTAAATATAATATGTAATATTATTCTCTTTATAAAGTTTAATTAATTTAAAATTTAATGAAATAACTTAAAAATATTAATATATTAATAAATATTACAGGTTAAACTTATTAAACTTATGAAAATGTCTAAATTTAATAATTTGTAATATAATTTTAAATATAATTAATTATAATATATTTATAAAAAAACCTTTTAATTAAAGCTTCTTATTAAAGTTTATTTTTTTTATTATTTTTAAATTTTATAACTTTTTCTAATTTACTTTTAAATAAATAAGCTTTAATTATAATAATTTAACTTTAATACTTTTTACTTTTTTAAATTTAATAATAAAAGTAAATATAATTTTAATAAATATTTTAAAACTTATAAAATTATAAAAGCTTTTTAAAAATTATAAAAACTTTTTAAAAATTATATAAATTTTAAAAATATTAGAAATTTTTAAAAATTTAATTAAATATAATTATTTTTAGATTATAACTTATTAAAAGTTATTAAATTAAAGTATGACTATTATATTGAGTTTTTTTATTATAT